>JAUKPQ010016829.1:0-12432 GCA_032273045.1 Chloridella minuta
TCAAAGTATGGACCGAGGAAGCCTTCCATCTCTGTCTCCATCTCGGGCGTGATTGGGTCGACAAAGGTCGAGGCTTTCTTTGGGGGTTCTTCGCGGCGGCGTATGACAAGCAACGGTTTGTTGGGGTCGGCGTACTTGGGTGGCGGTTTCCTATTTGTATATCCAGGTACTAGGTTGTCGCCTGTCAGCCCTGCCCGCGAGGCGGTCTCGGCCAAGTGTTGCATCAGGTCTGGGTTCTTGACCCGCATGGCCTTGAGTTCCTCATCGGGCGGCAGAGTCTGGTGGTAGTAAAGCTTCTCGGGTTCCAAGCGGCCAAGGGGGTCAGCTTGCTTCGCCCGTTTCATACGGATGGCCTTGGGTTCGGTGTGATGGTAGGGATTGACGCAAAAGGCGTTCGGGCACATCCGGACCAATCTCCTGCCCGCTGGCGGGAACCGACAGATAGCGAATAGGATGCGGATGACGGAGGTCGAGCCAAACTTGATGGCCATTGGTGAGCGCGGGGCAAGCAGGGCTTGGGGAGTGTCGGTGGCAAAGGTTGGCCAGATGTAGCAGTCGTTGGAGGGAGTGCAGTTCGCAAAGAGGGTGTCTGCGTTGTAGTACTTAACGGGGCGGGTCATGAGGAGTCCTTTAAAAAGTGCTGTGAAGGACTATATAATATAGGGCTTAGTCTATACTTGTCAAGCCCTGAACCCAATAAACACGCCATTTTTTGGGGTTATATCATGTATAAACAACTTTGTGATGATTTTTTGAAGTAGTGAGAAGGGGAGGGAAAAGTTGGCGAGGTGGGCGTGGCGGGGTGGTCGGGCTTGGTGGGAGGGAAACGGGGAACCTCTCACTGGTAGAAAAAAACGTCACAAAGTTATATATATATTGTTTAATAAAAATAATAATAAGAGAAATCAAGGACTTACTAAAAAAACGGGCGTTGCAAAGATATGGCAAGTGTGCAGTTTTATCCCCCTTCACTGGCCCCTCTCCTGCTGGCCTATAGAAACGGGCAGTGCGTTGCCCGCCGTGGGCGAGGTCTGGAGAGTGTTGCTTTTGAGCCACGCACATAGACGATATATTACAGAATCCGACCCGTTTCCTTATGCCAAATCTGCATAGTTCGGCTAGCTACTTATACTGAATAGAGCATAGGTCGTCTCGCAAACTAGACCCGCCGGGCACTTGCCGAGCGGTCGAGGCGGTCTTGGCGCTCTGGAGAAACCGACACTTTGTCGTTAATTCCGCCTACCCCGTTACCAAGGGAACTGGTATACAAAAAAGAGCGTGGCTACCCCGTTCACACCGCCCGCCCAGTTTATTCTTTGGGCAGCAAAGTTGATAGATACCTATAAGCAAGCATAGGCTACCCCGTTGCTCGGACAGGAACTGGTCTCAAAGCCCGCGCCGCCAGCCGATCGGGAATCAGCGGGCAACGCGGGCCAAAAAAATGGGGGCCGAAGCCCCCAAGGTTACTCAATCCCATTTTCGCGGCAGAATTCTCTGAGTGCGCTGTTAGTACGCTCCAGACTCTCTGCCCCATCCGTGGGCACATCCGCGATAAAGTAGCACACGGCCCGCCATG
Source organism: Chloridella minuta (assembly GCA_032273045.1). Taxonomy (NCBI): domain Eukaryota; class Xanthophyceae; order Mischococcales; family Pleurochloridaceae; genus Chloridella; species Chloridella minuta. The sequence goes on from JAUKPQ010016829.1 coordinate 1,577, forward strand.
CGTGGGCGGGCTTGTTGTCGTAGTCTGCCCTCGGGTCAAACCAATCACCCACTGATGCGTGATTGGACAGAAGAAACTCTTTCATTGCGATAAGCTCTTTACGGGTCATGAAATTCTCCAAAAGTTTAACGAGGGCGACCAAAGGTCACCCGAACAAAGGTCGTGTAGTCATCGCCAACGCGGGCGGGCATGACCCACAAGGGAAACAGCGCGGGCAAATATTGCGAGGGATTCGCAACGCACACCAGCACACGCAACAAACGAGAGTCATAACGCATCAACATAATCATCATCCTATAGCAGAGAAAAGAAAAGGCCGGAACAATCGACAGAGTGTCGACCATTCCGACCCAAGGGTTTAGCTCAGCATTTGCAGAGCAGAGATCAACAACGCGTCCGCGTCATCCGTGCCCGCTTTGGTCAATTCCTTGACCCGAGCAATCAGCTTGTCCGCAATGGCTTTGCGCTGGGCCTTCGCCGCTTCCAGGTCGGTAGCATTACGCCGCTCGATTTCTTTGTTGAGCTTCAACGCTTCGCGCAGGGATTTCGCGTCACCCTTTGCCAGCAAGCCAGACTTGAGATCATCCAACTCACCATCGCCGAACTCAGCCAACTTGGCAATCTCAGCCGCCTTTGCTTCGGCTTTGCGAACCGCGTCTTTCGACTCAGATTTGGGTTTGGCAAACTCGAACGCTGAATTAATCCGGTTGATTTGGCGCTCCCAGATTTTCTGCGCCGCGTCATCCGACTTGCCCTTGTCAATCGCGCCCGCTTTGTGGAAGTCGCGCACGAGCATGAACTCAGAATAAGGGATACTGACACGCTTGCCCGGTTCTTCCCCAGGCACTGTAACAATGTCGAACAGGTTAGCGTCCAACACATCCAGCGCCGCCTTGCCATCCGACATGAGCTTTTCAGCCGCCAAGGTCTCTTCACCGATGGCGAAGATGGTTTGTTGCATTTCAGCGGCAGGAACGCCACCGATGGTTTGAATTGCAATCGCGGACGCGATCGCCGTAGAGGTTTGCTGAGCCATGATTTAATCTCCGGTTAGAGGGTTTGCCAATATCGGCACAGGAACAATCGACACACTTGACGACAATTCCCGATGGCCAGCCAATCTCGCTGTCCATGGTTAAACTATAACTGAACCACCAAATAAGGGTTGAATCTCCACAGCGTATTCCAAAGCATTGGATGGAAAAATCTGGCGCGATCTTCTCCGACTACACCACCAAAATCAAAACGATCTCGCGCCGGACACGCTACTGCAAAAGAAAAACCGACTTCGCGCCGGACCCACCGTGGTGGCACCCCCCAAATTGGAGAACACGGTGCGTCACGCCTACGTACACAGTGTTCTGCACAGTGGATGTTTAAAAATTAAAAACACCCCCCATCACTTTTTATTTTGCCGACCCCCCACCCCCATATATTTTTTGCAGAAGACCCCCCCCTTGTTTTTCTGGTTCCATGCTGCTACACTCCGCCCATCTTTTTGGAGTGCCTTTTTCCTCCATGACTCTTTACATCGACCCTGACAAGACGGTTCCGTACCCTGAGAGTACTGAACCCGAGGAAGCCCCGACTCTGCGCGAGAACATGCAGATCGCTGCCAACACCGCCGCTGTGTTGAAGGGGCTCGGTGCACACTACGACGAATCTCCCACGGACCAAGCGGACGCGGATGCCGTGTTTCAAGATTTTGCAAAGCGGGCAGAGCGGGAGTATCGGGACGCGATGGAAGTAGAGGGATCAGATAGAGTGGAAGGGTCAGCGGGCGTAGAACCCGTGCCCAAAAGAGGCGTTGGTCGCCCAAGGACCAGACCCCTCAAAGAAGATAAGCCTCCTAAGAATTCCTCCCTTCTTGAGCGAGTGTCCGTAGCCGAGCGAATCGGCACGATGCTGCAAGAATACAACAGTCAGTTCGTTGCAGACGCAGCGGAGCTTAGGTTAGTAGTGACTAACAAGCTGCTGGACCTCGCCGGTTGCGGAGACCCGCGTATTGAGATCAAGGCCGCTGAGATGCTGGGCAAGATTTCGGACGTTGGGCTGTTCTCCGAGAAGACCGAGATCACGGTCACGTACAACAACGTGTCTGATCTGGACGAAGCTATCAAGGACAAGATCAGAAAGATGATGCGGCTGCATGCCGTGGATGTGCCCACTCTTGAGATTGACGTTGACAAAGTGCTGGGGCTGGAGCGCGAGACAACTCTGATCGAAGACATAGAGATGGCCCGAGGGAAAACCCTACCCGCCGATCCACCTCAGGAGAGTGCCGGTGCGTGAGCAACAATCCGACATTCTTGACCCCGAGTTCAAAATGCTGCTGGCGCAGCTAGATAAACTGCCCGATTCTAAAAAAATGGTGATCCTCCAAGATTTGGAGCGCCGCGAGAAGATGCTGGAGAAGGAACGTGCTCGAAATACGTTCATGGGGTTTGTTGAGAGAGTGTGGCCGGAGTTCATCAGCGGGCGTCACCACAAGATTATGGCTCAGGCGTTCGAGCGGGTCGCACGGGGTGAGTGCAAACGGCTCATCATCAACATGCCGCCCCGCCATACGAAGTCAGAATTCGCAAGTTACCTCCTGCCAGCATGGTTTCTAGGTAAATACCCTAACAAAAAGATCATTCAAAGCTCAAATACGGGCGAATTGGCCGTGGGATTCGGTAGGAAAGTGCGAAATCTGGTTGATACAGAGGTCTACCGCGAGATTTTCCCGGAATTGACGCTCCAACAGGACTCCAAAGCCGCTGGACGATGGAATACCAGCAAAGGGGGCGACTATTTTGCCATTGGAGTCGGTGGAACTGTAACCGGAAAGGGTGCAAATGTGCTGATTATCGACGATCCGCACTCAGAACAAGAAGCTGCACTGGCCGCAAGTAACCCGGAAGTGTTCGATAAGGTGTATGAGTGGTATACCTCCGGCCCAAGGCAGCGTTTGCAGCCGGGCGGGGCAATCGTGATTGTTATGACGCGGTGGGCGCAGCGGGATTTGACCGGTCAGGTGCTGAAAGCAGCCCATAACAGGGGTGGCGAGCAGTGGGAAGTGATTGAGTTTCCTGCCATTATGCCCTCGGGCAATCCGCTATGGCCAGAGTTTTGGTCGTTGGGGGAACTTGAAGCTCTTAGGACGGAATTGCCCAACAGCAAGTGGCAGGCGCAGTATCAGCAGAACCCCATTGGTAACGAGTCTGCGATTGTGAAGCGGGACTGGTGGAAATGGTGGGAACAAGAGCGTCCACCAGAGTGTGAGTACATACTTCAGTCGTGGGACACCGCGTTTGAAAAAACCCAACGGGCCGACTATTCAGCGGGCACGACGTGGGGGGTGTTCTACAACGACGAAGACCACAGTCTGCCTAACATCATATTGCTCAATACGTACAAGAAACGGGTTGAGTGGGTGCAGCTTAAAAAAGACGTGTTCAACGAGTACGAAGAGTGGGAGCCTGATAGTGTGATCGTCGAGAAGAAGGCGACCGGGGCACCACTGATTTATGAACTACGTGCGATGGGAATTCCGGTGCAGGAGTACACACCAAGTAGGGGCCAAGACAAAATTGCCCGCTTGAACTCTGTCTCGGACATAATTGCGTCAGGTAAGGTGTGGGTGCCACGGACTGCTTGGGCCGAGGAATTGGTCGATGAGGTAGCAGCGTTCCCGTCGGGCGAGCATGACGACTTAGTTGATGCTACCACTCTTGCGCTGATGCGCTTCCGACAGGGGGGATTCCTAAGATTGCCTACTGATGAACCGGAAGAACAGAAATACTTTCGCCGCCGCAATGCGGTGTTTTACTAAAGGTACAAAATGGCAACGAACATGATTGACAAGGGTATGTATGCGGCCCCTATGGGTTTAGGAATGGACAGCATGGAGCCCGACCTAGAAATTGAGATCGAGAATCCCGATGCGGTTACGCTCAGCGACGGTAGTATGGAGATAACTATCGAGCCGGGTAGCGATAGGGAAAAGGGAGCGTTTGGTGCAAACCTTGCCGAGGAAATGGATGATGGCGAGTTGGCCAGTTTAGCTAGTGACTTACTGGAGCTAGTTGATGCCGACATTGCCAGTCGCAAGGATTGGACTGAGACGTATGTGAAAGGTCTTGAAGTACTGGGGACTAAGTATGAAGAGAGAACAGAACCTTGGAATGGGGCTTGCGGAGTATATTCAACAGTTCTTACAGAAGCCGCGATTAGGTTTCAGAGCGAAACGATTACTGAGACATTTCCAGCTCAAGGCCCGGTTAAAACAGAAATCATCGGTGCTATAGACAAGCTGAAAGAGCAGGCGGCGCAGCGGGTTCAAGATGACATGAACTTCAAGCTGACTGAGGAGATGCCTGAGTACCGGCCTGAGCATGAGCGCATGCTGTTCAATCTGGGGCTTGCGGGCTCGGCGTTTAAGAAAGTGTATTTTGATCCGGGTTTGGGGCGGCAGACTTCGATATTTGTGCCCGCTGAAGATGTAATTATCCCCTACGGGTCGAGTGGTGCGCGGATGGCTGAGCGTGTAACGCACGTCATGCGTAAGACTAAGAACGACATCAAGAAGCTGCAAGTAGCTGGGTTCTACCGAGACATTGATCTGGGTGAGCCGGTGATGAACCACACGGATGTGGAGAAGAAGAAAGCTGAAGAGCAAGGCTACTCAGTTACTGACGACGATCGGTATCAGGTGTATGAGATTCAGGTGGACTGGAACCTCAAAGGGTATGAGGATGAGGATGAAGTAGCTGTTCCCTACATCGTGACGATTGATAAGGGAACGCAGGATGTTTTGGCAATCTACCGTAACTGGGAAGAAGGTGATGAGAACTACCAGAAGCGTCAGCATCTGGTGCAGTATGACTATATACCCGGATTCGGGGCGTATGGCATGGGCCTCATTCACATTATTGGTGGTTACGCCCGTGCTGGCACGAGCCTTATCAGGCAGTTGGTAGATGCAGGCACTTTGAGCAATTTGCCGGGTGGTCTTAAATCTAGGGGTTTAAGGGTTAAGGGAGACGATACTCCGATCGCCCCCGGAGAGTTCAGAGATGTGGATGTCCCCTCTGGGAGCATCAAAGACAACATCATGACTCTGCCTTATAAGGAGCCAAGCCAAGTATTGATGGCGCTGCTCAATCAGATCACTGATGAGGGGCGGCGTCTGGGTTCTATTGCTGACATGAAGGTCAGCGATATGAGTGCTCAAGCTCCTGTTGGCACGACGCTGGCGTTGCTGGAGCGGCAGTTAAAGATCATGGGTGCGGTACAGGCGCGTGTACACAACTCGATGAAGCAAGAGTTCAAGATACTCAAGGCTATCATCAGAGACAACACTCCGAGCCAGTATGACTATGAGCCTGAGTCAGGAGATGCGTCGGCTAAGCAAGAAGACTATGACATGGTGGAGGTCATTCCAGTCAGTGACCACAACAGCAGCACGATGGCCCAGCGGATCATGCAGTATCAAGCTGTGATTCAGTTGGCCCAGCAAGCTCCCCAGATATACAACCTACCCAACCTGCACAGACAGATGATTGAGGTGTTGGGGATTAAGAACGCGGAGAAGTTGGTTCCGATCGAGGACGATCAGACGCCGCGTGACCCGATCAGTGAGAACATGGCGTTCCTCAACGGGGAGCCGACTAAGGCGTTTATTTACCAAGATCATGACGCACACATTGCGGCGCACTCTACGTTTATGCAGGACCCGATGATTGCTCAACAGATGGGGCAGAACCCGATGGCGCAGCAGATGATGGGTGCCATACAGGCGCACATTGCTGAGCACTTGGCGTATGCGTACCGTAAGAAGATTGAAGAGCAGTTGGGTGTTCCGCTGCCCAAACCCAATGAGAAGCTGCCCGAGGAAGTGGAAGTTCAGTTGTCACAGCTTGTGGCGCAGGCGTCCACTCAGTTGCTCCAGCAGAACATGGCGATGGCGCAGCAGCAGAAAAACCAGCAGATGGCGCAGGACCCGATCATCCAGATGCAGCAGGCTGAGTTGCAGATCAAGCAGCAGGAAGCTCAGACTCGTGCCGCCAAGGTGCAGGGTGAGTTGCAGCTTAAAGCACAAGAGTTGCAGATCAAGCAGCAAGAGATGGCCAGTAAGCAGGGTGAGAATCCGGCGATTGCAGCGGCGCGGGCGCAGCAGGAGATGGAGGCCAAGCGTATGAACATGGGGCTGATGGCCGCTCAAAAGCAGCAGGACTTGCGTCATAAAGACATGGTCCACCGGCAGAAGTTAACTCACGCTGAGCAGGTGGCGCGGCAGCAAGCGGCCCTTGCAGCGCAGGCACCACAACCGGGGAAGATTGAATGACTGAAATAGAGTTTCTTAAAAAACAAAACGACGAGTACCGCCAGCAGGCGGTAGACAGGCTTTGTACGGGCGCAGCTAAAGACTACGCCGAGTACCGAGAGTTGGTGGGGGTGATTCGAGGTCTTGACCACGCCAACTTAACACTTCAAGACTTCGCTAAACGAATGGAGCAATTAGACAATGAGTGAAATCCTCGTAAGCCAAGACGGTGCAACATCAACTGTCCTTCCCGAAACGGCTGAAGAGAAAGCACGGCAGGTACCCGATCCCGCCACCTTCCATCTTCTGTGTGTTTTGCCTGAAATTGACGAGTCCTACGACAGCGGCATAGTGAAAGCCAGCCAGACGATGCATTACGAGGAGGTCCTATCTCCCGTGTTGTATGTCGTCAAGATGGGACCCGATGCGTACAAAGATGAAAAGCGGTTCCCCAGTGGCGCGTCATGCAAGACAGGGGATTTTGTGTTGGTTAGACCCAACACTGGTACACGGATCAAGATTCACGGCAAAGAGTTCCGCATCATCAACGATGACTCGGTCGAAGCTGTAGTTCAAGACCCGCGTGGTATTTCCCGTGCATAAGGAGTAACTCATGGCTGAATTTGAAAAGACTACGTTCGAGTTCCCGGACGAAAAAGAAGAGGCTGAAGCCAAAGCAGCGAAGGACTTGGAAGAGTCTGGGGTTGCTATAGCTGAGCCAGAGATAGAAATTGTTGACGATACGCCAGAGGGAGACAGAGGCCGCAAGCCGCTGGACACCCCTCCTGAGGCAGTAACGGAAGAAGAACTGTCTAAATATAGCGACAAACGGCTCAAAGAGCGTTTGGCCCATTTGGGGCGTGGCTATCACGACGAACGTCGGGCAAAAGAAGCGGCTAATCGTGAAAAAGAAGAGGCTTTGCGGTTGGCGCAAACGGTCGTAGATGAGAATAAAAAGCTCAAAGGATCGTTAAATACTAACCAAGAAGCATTACTTGAACAGGCAAAACGGGTTGTTGCCAGCGAAGTTGAAACAGCCAAGCGTGCCTACAAGGAGGCGTATGAATCAGGGGACTCTGACAGGCTTGTGGAAGCCCAAGAAAACCTGACTACTGCCAAGATTCGTGCGGACCGGGTAAGTAATTTCAAACCTACCCCTTTACAAACGGATGAGGTTAGTGTACAAACTAAACAAATCACGCGGGAAGCGCCGTCTGATCCTAAAGTGGAAGCTTGGCAAGACAAGAATCCATGGTTTGGAAAAGACCGGTTAATGACCAGCTATGCTCTCGCGTTGCATGAAAAGCTGGTTTTGGAAGATGGTGTTGACCCTACTTCGGATGAGTACTACAAGAAACTCAACGGAGAGATTCGCCAAAGGTTTTCGGATAAATTTGCGTCCGACGAGCCCGCTGAAGCTAACTCTTCTCAGCGCCCGAAAGCAAATGTTGTTGCACCCGCAACGCGCAGCACTGCATCTAAAAAAATCGTGCTCAGCCCGTCGCAGGTGAATATCGCCAAGCGGCTTGGAATTCCTTTGGAACTCTATGCTCGTAAGGTTGCGGAAGAAATGAGGAAATAATCATGGCAGAACAGAACAAACTTAATCGTGAACTTGAATCTCGTGCTCGCGAAGTGCGTCCAGTAACCAAATGGGCACCCGCTGAACTTCTACCCGAAGTTGACGAAGAGCCGGGCTACGCGTTCCGCTGGATTCGTACCAGCATGATGGGCCAAGCTGATGCCAAGAATGTGTCTTCAAAATTCCGCGAGGGCTGGGAGCCTGTAAAGGCTTCGGATCACCCTGAGGCGCAACTTTTTGCCGAGCCCAATACCCGGTACAAAGATGCGATCGAAGTAGGTGGACTCATCCTCTGTAAAACCCCGGTGGAGTTTGTCGGTCAGCGTAATCAGCACTTCCAAAAGATTACTGATTCGCAAATTGATTCGGTAGACAACACCTACATGCGCGAGAGCGATGCCCGTATGCCGCTGTTTAATGAGCGCCGCTCAACAGTGACTAAGGGACGAGCTTTCGGTTCTGGTTCTTAAATTTTAGGAGTCTTTCAATGGCTTACCCCACTGTCTCCGCACCCTATGGTCTAAAGCCTGTCAATCGTATTGACGGCATGCCATACGCTGGTGCTATTCGACAGATTCCCGTTGCAGCCGCTTTTGCTACCGCCGTCTTTTTTGGCGACACGGTAGCGATTGACAGCACCGGTTATCTGGTTGTTTCTTCCACCACCAACTCTGGTGCAATTGTCGGCGTCTGTGTCGGCGGTCAATACGTGAACTCAAGCGGCCAAACCGTTCAAGGTCAGTATTTGCCTGCTTTGATCAGCACTTCGACCAACCTCGCTTATGCGTATGTGATTGATGACCCCATGGCCCTGTTCAAGGTCGCCGTTGTGTCTTCTGGCACTACCATGAGTTCCGCTGGGCGGACCGCTGTCGGTTCCAACGTGGCCTTGGTTCTCAACGCTGGCAACACCGTTACTGGTGACTCTGCCTTTGCTGTGACCCTGACCGGCGCTGGTACGACTGCTACCATCCCAATCCGTGTGATCGACGTTGTGCCTGAGACCGCCACTGCTGCCGACACTTACACTGAACTCTTGGTGAAGATCAACACTCACCAATACAACAACACCACTGGTGTTTAAGGAGTAAGAAATGGCAATTTCACGCGCACAACTACTTAAAGAACTGCTCCCCGGCCTGAACGCTTTGTTCGGCTTGCAGTATGCGACCTACCCTGAAGAGCACAAAGAGATTTACGAAACTGAATCTTCTGAGCGTTCCTTCGAGGAAGAGACCAAACTTTCTGGCTTCTCTGCCGCACCGGTCAAGAACGAAGGTTCTGCGATCCAGTACGACAACGCTCAGGAAGCATGGACTGCTCGCTACAACCACGAAACCATCGCTATGGGCTTCTCCATCACGGAAGAAGCAGTGGAAGACAACTTATATGACTCGTTGTCCAGCCGCTACACCAAATCGCTGGCTCGCGGTATGGCTTACACCAAACAGGTCAAAGCTGCCTACGTGCTGAACCAAGCGTTCAACACCACGGTGACTTACGGTGACGGCGTGAGCTTGTGCTCAACTGCCCATCCGTTGATCTCTGGTGGCGTCAACAGCAATCGCCCGGCTACCGCCGCTGATTTGAATGAGACTTCGTTGGAAAACGCAGTTATTCAGATCGCTGCATGGACGGACGAGCGTGGCCTGTTGATTGCAGCCAAGCCCAAGAAGTTGATTGTTCCTCCTGCTCTGATGTTCGTCGCAACTCGTCTCTTAGAGACCGAATTGCGTGTTGGCACGACCGACAACGACGTCAACGCTCTGAAGAACAACGGTTCAATTCCACAGGGCTACTGTGTCAACCACTACTTGACAGACACCAATGCGTGGTTCCTGTCCACCGACGTGCCTAACGGGCTGAAGCACTTTGTGCGTATGCCTCTGGACACAAAAATGGATGGAGACTTCGACACCGGAAACGTCCGCTATAAAGCTCGTGAGCGTTATAGCTTTGGCGTGTCAGACCCCTTGGGTATCTTCGGGTCCCCTGGCGCTTGATAATAATTGGGTCGAAAGACTTAATTTGAGGGCCTTTCGGGGCCCTTTTTCATTTCTGGGTTTTTCGTGTACATTACCTGTTACTAAACGACCAGGGCCAAAATGGACACCTCACACCTACCCAAAACCCGCGCAGATGCAAAAGCTTCTGGAGCTACTCATTACTTCACGGGGGAACCATGCAAGCATGGGCACATTGCCCCGCGCAAAACAAAAGGGGTGTGTATTGAGTGTCTCAAAGTTGAATGGCGGCAAGCAACAGAGACGCGGGCTGAATATTTTCGGGCATACAACAAACTAGAAGCCGTAAAAGATCGAAAAAACGCGTGGTACCAGGATAACCGGGATCAAGTTATAGCCGCAGCTAAAACAACACCGCTGGACAAAAAAGCGCAGTACAAGCGGGATTGGAAGGAACGCAATACTGTGTGGGTTCGAGCCGACACCAAAGCCCGTAGGCGCAAGCACCGCAAAGCCGTACCTCCGTGGGCTACAAACAAGCAGAAAGCGGAGATACGGCAGCTTTACCAGATTGCCATAACTATGACCCGTACAACTGGAGAGCAGTATGTGGTTGACCACATATATCCTTTGCGCTCGGACGTTGTTTGTGGCCTGCATATACCTTGGAATCTTCGGGTCATCACCCAGCAAGAAAATTCACGCAAATCAAATTCTTTACCCCCGGATTCAGAAGCCCTTGCGTTCCCTCCTAACCCATGATATATTGACTGTAATCCGGGAAAACCGGTGTATCAAACAGTCCCGGCTGACTGACATGCAAGATTGATACACCTTAACGCATGGAGATATTCGCATGGGATTCGCAACTCACCTTGGCCCCTGGTTGTTGGGCACTGTCAAAAACACCACTGGTACTACGTCAGGCACGATTCGCAACCTGGGCGCAACCGTTGTTTCTCAGTCTAAAGCCATTTTGTACACGGACATAACGGCGGCTACG
>JAUKPQ010016840.1:0-12426 GCA_032273045.1 Chloridella minuta
GTGAAGTTGAATAGTTAGCGCCGGAGTTTTCCCGTCCGTAGTTCCCCGGAATGTCAAGTCAGGCAGCATCCTCCACACAAATGCCAAGTTCTGGCCATCCCCAATGTCAAATTGCGCTGAGGTTATGCTTGCCTCAATTGCCTGCGTAGTTCCAGTCTCATTGTTGTCCACGCCATACTCATGGTTCACAATGTTATAGCTGTAGGTGGCCGCAAGGGGATAGTTGCGCAGCCCGGTATCTAGCCAAGCTGTACGGGCCATAGTTCCATATTGCCAGATGTCTTCAAAGTAGTTATAGATGACGTACTTATCAATTGCATTGCTGTTTTTAGAGCAGTAGAAAAACCAGACCTCATTAAAGCCTTCATTGGTGCTGGCAAATACTTGGTCAAACTGCTGTTCGTTGATGTCACTATAAACGTATTGGCGCAGGTCACAACGTAGAGTTTGGACACGCCCGTCGTATTTATAGAACTTGTCCACACCCATCCAATAGGTAACCCCTGACGCCATAGCCGCTGCATTAGGGCCAGCAATAGAAACGTTATCTGCAAGAAGCTGTGAACCCCACACCACAGGAGGGCCAAGGTACTGAAGTGAATAAATAGAAGAATCCGTCCAAACTACGATCTCTTGGCGGCTCTGTAAGGTGGTGACAATCTTGGAGCCGTGAGACAGGCGTAAGCTGCCTGCCTGATTAGTTGCAGCTGGGTACCATACAGTCAAAGACTCCTGATCCGACCAGCGGATAAGCATAGGGTCAAGCACAGTACTTCCATAATCATTTGTGCCAAACGCAAGCACAAACCGGCTCGTGTCAGATACCGTAAATGTGTTTTGGTATAACGGCGTATAACCATCTGCGCCGGCTAATGTAGACAAAGCTATACCGCGTGGAGATATGGCTTGTATCCCAGACTGAGTGCCGGATGTATCAATCAGCGTAGAGGAAGTCATACTTTGCGATACAACTGTTACTCCAGCACTAACAGAATAAGTTCCGACCCCACCACTACCTGAGCCAGTAAAAGTTATAGTCCCAAGAGATAAATAACTTCCGCTAAACAAGTAAGTAACAGTCATCCCTGACACAATCGTGCCAGAAATAATTGTGTTTACAGTGAGTGTATTAGAGCCAGATCCGCTACATGACGCAAGAAATGAGACTTCAGTAGATGTAGCAGACAAATAGAATGTTGTGGCACTCTTATATCTTGTGTAGTAGGTAACACCAGGAACTATACCAGTTGGTAAAGTTCCAGTAGTAGTGAATGTAAAAGCAGTGTTATCAGCTAACGTAGCCCCAGACGTAACCACGCAAGGGGATGCAATCGTCATGGTTACTGTTGAGTTTGTATAACCTATGGCTGCATTCCAGTAATACATAGGCCCACCACGAGGCCCATAAATTAAATTCTCACCCCAATTTACTTGGTTCCAAATGCGTATCCCTGAGTTTGCGGTAATAACATCTGTATTTCCTACACCCCATGTTCCAGTTCCCCAAGGTCCTGCGCCCCATCCAACTTGAGGAACATAAGTAGCAGAGCCAGTAGTGACTTGGTACGCAACATAAACAGTTCCGCCGCCCGTTGCCGCAGAGGTTGCAGCAGTTGTGGTTAGTATGGAGTACGTTGTGGTTGTTAGGTAAGTTAGTTGGTATTCACCAGAAACCGTAATTCCGCCAACCGCTGAGGCGTTGTAAAAAGTTACATAGTCATTGTTAAAGAACCCGCCATAGGTATCAGTCACTGTGACGTTGTAAGACCCAACTGCATCTCCTGACGTATGGGCCGCTGCGGTTGTACCGTTGTAACCGCGAGTCAATCCACTGAGTGTGTTGGTGGCTTTACTGGTGTAGGCAATCTGCTCTGTGCCTATTAAGACTACGCCGTTTGGTGCAAAGTTAGTTCCTGATGCAACGGTAAGGGATGTATCTACCGCAGTTATTGTTGCGGACAGCGTACTGTATCCCGTTGTAAAAGGGTTGGTTAAGGTGTCTTCTGCACGGATTGGGGTTACGTCATAGTAAGACCCGCCGTTCTCAATGTAGAACTTAACCGTTGTGCCAATGCCTAATAGATTCTGGCCTGCCAAGGTCACCCAGTTCCATAGGGAACGGCAAACGCCCAAAAACGTATTAGACGAAATGCGTTGCCAGCCGCCTATCTTTTCGGGCGTGCCTTGACGGAACCGCACCTTGTCGGACTCGTAGTACCCATTTTCATTGGTGTAGCGCGTATTTTCTCTGTTTATACCTGGCTTGAGCAGAAGCTTAGTTAACATGTTACGCCCTCATATTTATTTGTTTTGCGTAAATTATAAATTGCGGGGATAACTTGTAAATTTTCCGGGACATGTAACCCAGAAACATTTCTCCCTCGTAAGGGAATTATATGGTCAACATGCCAAGCAAATCCCAACATTTTTGTACGTAACGCGGCTAAGGCGTAAGTTTCTTTAATAGCCCATAAATCATCTTCTGTGAGCCATGCAGGAGTTCTATTTAGTAGCGTAAGCTTACGTTTTTGACAGGCAAAATTAAAATAATCTTTGTGCGAGTCTCTATACTGTTTACTGTAATTCTTAACATGTATTTGATTTTTTTCACGCCAAATTTTAGTTAGCTCGTTATACTGCCCTTGCTTGAGGCTCCTATATTTTTTGGCTTGCTTACGTTCTTGAATTAAAAATACAGGATCGGCGCGGTTAATTATTTTTCTAGCAACATTATCTGCTTTGTGGCATGCAATGCAAAACGTGTTTAACCCGTCTTTCATGCGCTTATTGGCATAAAACTCTACAACAGGTTTATCCTGCTTGCAACGGTTGCACAGTTTCTGTAAGGGCATGGTACTTTAAGCGTAAGGGCGAGTCCCAGCTTTGTCGATAATTAGCGTCTGACCTCGGGGTTTTCCTTTTGGGTCATTGGGGATGCTAATGTGCGTCCAGCGGTCAAACTCGCGGATTAACTGGTCGAAGGGGAGTTTAGCAGCTATCACCGCTTTTACTACAGCGTCGGGGGCCATGCCGGGTACACGAATATCAGCAGCACAGCCGACCCGATGCTGGCTAGTGTCTTTAGAGCCCACGGCATCATTTACTTGTTTGCTCCGAAATGCGCTGTTGACCATGATCGGTACTCCACCCAACGCAACTTTAACTTGCTCCAGCAGGTTTGCAACACGGATAAGATTTGCTGTTTCAGCAGGGTTAGGCTCATTTTTATACTCCCGGTGGTCGGTTACGGTTAGCTCTTCTAGCGTGAAATTCTTGGTCAGGTTCATTTCATATCCTTGAGCTTCAGAATCTCAGCGTTTTTGTCTTTACTCCCTTGGGAACTACCACGGTGAAAATTTAGCACAGTGCCACACATTGTGATGAGGGAGCCAAGCGCCATATACACCAGTTGCTTATTAGCCTCTGGCACATCTTTCATAAATGCAAACCACGCTAGAAAGATTGTCGAAGCAACAATGCCAATATCAAGAGCATAGGCTGTGTTCTTAGCCAGCCACGCTGCGCTGTCGGACTCCTGAATCTTAGCGTTCATGTCGCGGGCGCTGTTTGTGTTGGCGTTTTCAAGCTCTACCAACTTGGTGTCGTTAGCCATCTTTGCCAACTCACCATTCTCTTGGAGCTTCATTAACTCCAATTTTGCAGCAGCCTGTTGGGCGGGATCAGGCAAGACCCTATCTAGGACTTTGCCACCGATTTCAAATAGCGCGGATACTGGGTCAAGGGCCATGCTTGATCTCCTCGTCGTGGGACAACTTCACGCCAGCCAGCAGCCCAATAAAGCCGCCGATGATGGTTTGAAAAGCTGGCGACAGTAGCTTGAAGATTTCAGCGTTGTCCACTTCCTTTGACCACAAGCCAAGCAGGAATGCCGAAACCATACCAATTACAGATAGACACAAGGTTGCGCTGACCATGAGCGTTACTGCAAAGGTTAGCCGTGCTTTGATGTTGTCGTTCACTTTTTCCCCGCTTTCTCTATGATCTTTGCGCGTAGCAAAGGACTGTCTGATGTGCCTGCCCATTCGGGCAAGGCGTTCCAAATAATCACGTAGTCGTCCGAGCCACATGATGTCTTATCCAGCCAATCCAGCATGGCCTTGTGGCGCTCTGCTGGGTCGTGCATTGTCCAACCAATAACGTACAACTCTTGCACCGCGCAGCCTGCTTGCTTTGGTTTGGGCTTTGGTAACGGAGGAGGCGGTTCCGTAGACAGTATGAGCTTGTCCTGTGCCGACGATCCTGTTACCAGCATCAGAAAACAAAACAGAAACAAGCGCATACATGGGCTACATCCTTAGTTCAATACTTCGGCTTCTTTGGGCTTGGCAAGCTCGGCTTTTAGCATGTTTAAAAATGCGTCCTTACCTACCATGAGTTGCTGTAGCTGAAACTGCGTGGAGCCGATCTTGCGATCTAAATCAATGCAGTGGTTCAGGTAAGTAACTTCTTGCTCGTTGAAGTCGTTAGCGTTGTACTCAGTTCCGTCGATGGTTATGACTTGAGGGGTATTGGTTTTGCTCATTTCATATTTCCTTTTCAAATTGCCGCCAAGGTCGGGTGGCGGCTTCCCGTTACCAAGGTACGCCAGCGGCGGTTACCGGATTCTTCTGTAGCTCAATGTTGGCAGCAAGGCTTGCCTCTGTCGCATCTTTGTCCACGCCATTAGCCCAGCACCAGTCCAATACTTCAGCTTCTGTCACGCTGGCGTAGGGGATAGCAGGAGTCGCAGCAGCAAAGCCGCAAGTGCCGTAGCTTGATGCGGTGTAGTCACCGTCTACAGCGGAGCAAGTCCAATGCGCACAATTTATGAATCCGTCTGCTACCAAGTAGTCAGTTTGGGGGATGGCCCAGTTGTATGTAATCATGATATTTCCTTTAGGTTGATTCAAGCGCCGCTAGGCGTTTACGGAGGGATTGGATTTCTTTGACCAGCATTGGTACAAGTTTGGAGTAGTCCACTGCCATCATTTCTTCTGGGTCAGCGGGTTGGTGTACCGCCTCTGGAGCCACGGTTACAAGTTCTTGGGCAATAAAGCCGTAACGCTGATGCGAGTTGTCGGACTTCCAATCAAACTGGCGTACTTGCAGGCTGTCAATCAAGGAAGATGTAGAGTCAGCGTCTTGGATGTTTTCTTTTAAGCGCTGGTCTGAGGTTGTGTTGTAAAGAACGGCTGTTGTACCTGATTGGGTAATAGTGCCAATTACTCCACTGTTGTAAGCAAAAGAAGCATAGTAATTACCGCTTACTGCGCTAGTGTCATGACCAATAGCAATCTGCCCAAGACCTCCATTAAGTAATTGGCAACCAACGGCGGGTGCGGTTGTTGGAGTCGTAGTCCCTACCAGCAGGCTACCCCCGGAGGTAATACGCATACGCTCAGAAGCGCCAACATTGAACGCCGTAAAATTTGATGCGTTAGTGTCGTTGTTAAGTAAGCTAAATCCGCTTCCAGTTGGTTTATAAAACTCAACACTTGTCGTACCTGTGTTGGCAATATTGCGTGTAATCATTCTCCAAATTGAACTGCCGCCATTTGTTGTGTTATTTGTATCAATAAGGTAAGACAACGCAGCTTGGTTGTTTGTAACGTCTAATTTAGCCCCCGGCGAAGTCGTCCCTATCCCTACGTTACCGCTGGAGTCGATACGCATGGCTTCCGTGCCATTGTTTTTCCATTTATAGCCTAACCCTTGGTTGCCGTTAATGGAAAATAAACCATCAGTGTTATCACGACCAAAATCAAAATAATAGGTAAGTGTTTGTTCCGATACTCGTATTTGAGAAGCACTTCCATTGGCTACTTGCAGTCTGTTGCTTGGCACACCGCCTATACCTACGTTGCCGCTGGAGTCAATACGCATGGCTTCTGTGCCGCTTCTGCGGAATGCCAAATATGCACCGTCATAGTTAAACCTGTTTGCCGTTCCATAGGTAGGGTCACCGTAAGTTTGTAAATCAAAAGTTACCCCAGCAGAACTATCACGAAGCGTTAGTAAATCTGCAATACTAGTTGTTTGCGCCCTGTTTACAGAAAGCAAGCCACCGTAATTAGCGGTAGAACCGATGTTTACGTTACCGCTGGAGTCGATACGCATACGTTGCGTAACGGTGGTGCCGTTGTAGCTGCTGAAATCAAGACCAGCACCAGCAGAACCGTAAATAATGTTTACTTCAGCAGAACCACCAGAGTAATTTCCACCAAACGTTATCCCGTAGTTATTTAACCCTGTTGTAGAAGCGCCGCCAGAGTTTGCGTAAAAAGTTCCCGCCCATCCATTGTTAGCAGAGGCAAATAGCTTAACGCCAGAAGTAGCAGTAGAACCTATCGCTACGTTTCCGCTGGAGTCAATATAGACAGCGTTTGTGCCATTGGTAGATATGCCTACGCTGTTGGCAGCAGGCAAGTACAGTCCGTTACCCGTTGCGCTAGAGCCGGTGGGGATTAGCTTTGCAGCCGTTGCCGTGCCAGTAGTGGCAAAGTTAGTTCCATCAAACGTCAGTCCAGCAGAGTCAGTCTCAAGGCCACCAGTGGTGGAGTACACCACCCGGCCCGATGTCAGGCCGGTGTTGGTGATGGAGCTAAATGTTCCTGCGCCGCCCGGTGTATTGGATAGCTTGGCGTAGTCAGTGCCGTTCCAAAATACATGGGCCTTCTCTCCGTTAACCATCGTTACGCCGCTGGTAGCCGAGCCTTTAACAGTCAGAGCAAACCCACCAGTGGTATTGTTGTTGATGACGTACTGACGGCTGCTGCTAGGCAGGATCAGGTTGCGCGCTGCGGTCATTGCCCCGCTTACGTTCAGGATAGCGTACTGCGCCGTGGTCGATCCAATGTTGGTTGCCGAACTTGTACCCTGTGTGAGCGTGAGCGTAACGTCTGCGACGGTAACGGTGACCGACAAGCCGCCAGCAATGGCAATGTCTAAATAAGATGTAACGCTGTTGTTTACATCATCGCCCCATGTACCGGATTCTGTGCCGGTTACCGGCTGTCCGAGGGCTAGATTGGTTGTGTAATTGACTGTCATAGGATTTCTTTCCAAGAAGTAGTTTGCTCATCCCACTCGTAACGCTTGTCATCACCGGGGTATTGTATTGGAGGATGCCATTGGCATGTCTGTTCGTCAAGCGTCCAACTTGGGTATTGCTGCGGCGCAATAAAAGCATCCCTGTCGGGGTCGTAGGTGTAGCCAATGCCTGCGTAATTTTTACGAAATGGTGTGCCGCCTAGCAGATGTACTCCACCAACAGTGTTATAGCTAGTCTTTTTCCAAATAGTACCAGTTGTCTGTGCGTAGATAGCTTCCCCATCATGCGGTTCGTCTACGCCCACAATTACTTGTAAGACTACGTTGTTTTCATTAAGTTCTGCGTAATGTGCCATGATTATTTACCATCGAATTGTGCCAGTACCAGCGGTAAATTTGTAAACTTTATAACCTATTCGTGACGTTGTATCTGCTGCTGGCACATTAGAGCCCGAAGTAGTTACGCCGTTTACAACTAAACCAGCAGTAAATGATTGAATGTCTGTACCTGTATTAGGATAAGCAATAATAACAACGCCAGAACCGCCATTGCCGCCACCCGCATTAGGTGTGTCAGTAGTGCCACCACCTCCACCACCGCCGCCTAAATTAGCAGTTCCGTTACCGCCTTTTGCCCCAGAGCCACCAGTTCCTGTTCCACCTCCACCTGTGCCACCAGCGCCTCCTGTTCCACTTTGCCAAGCACCACCACCACCACCACCAGCATACGTTGTAGATGTTCCTGTTATAGATGACGCCGACCCATTGCCCCCAGCGCCTCCACTTGTGCCTCCAATTAAACCAACTGCGGAAGCGCCGCCACCGCCGCCACCTCCATAATTGCCGGTTGTAACACCTTGCCCGCCATTATTTCCTTGACTTGGAGAAGTTGTTGGAGTATTTCCAGAACCGCCACTAGCACCATATTGACCACCGCCACCAGAGCCGCCATCACCACCAACGTGTTGCGAATGCCCAGCACCAAAGCCGCCACCCGCGCTGGTTACGGAGCTAAAGACAGAATTATTACCAGATACGCCATCATTAGGATATGCTGTTACATCATTGTCAGGCGCTCCTGCTCCACCAGCGCCAATCGTTACTGTGTAATTTGTTCCCGAAGATATTGAAAATGCGCTAGAAGTTCTATAACCTCCAGCGCCACCAGCGCCAGCGTGCCTTCCTCCGCCTCCACCGCCACCGGCAACTACCAAATATTCAAC
The DNA here is from genome assembly GCA_032273045.1 of Chloridella minuta. Taxonomy (NCBI): domain Eukaryota; class Xanthophyceae; order Mischococcales; family Pleurochloridaceae; genus Chloridella; species Chloridella minuta. The sequence continues at coordinate 8,274 of JAUKPQ010016840.1, forward strand.
AGTAGGAGGTATAGCATTAACCAAAGGCCATAAAGCAGCTTGTATGGCCTGCATTACTTCATTAGAACGCCAAATGCCAGCAGCCGAAGACGAGGTATTAGTCGCCGCAGTGGACGACATTAGCGAGCCTTTGTACCTAGTGGACATTAGGTAATCGCCTCATAGGATGCGGTTAATTCAATTGCAGACGCAGTGCCAACGGTAACCACAATAGACTGTGCTTCACCAAGATAAAACGCTGTACTTTTATCAACAACAACAATTGAAGCATTAACAGGAACAGACACTTGGTACACAAGACGGTAGTTTGTTCCTGCACCAGCCGCTGCGCTATTAATTGCTACTGTTACGGTAGCAGCAGAAGCAGTTACGTTTGATGCAACAATGTTGTCAATTTTATTGACTGTACCAGCAGCAGGCGTAAGTGCAGTCCAAGTCGTAGCCGATGTCGTGCTAGGAATTAAATAACTGGTGTTGCCGTAAATAGTAGTTACGTTAACAATATTTGGGTTTGCCATAATTAATATCCAAAAACAATTGACATAACAATAGCTCTATTTGTAGGTATTGATCTTGCCGCTGGGTAAGTAACAAACACATTTTTAGAGCCTGCTGAAAAACTTACCAATGACCCAGAGTTGCTAGAAGAAATTACCGTAGTTCTGGATAGTGTTGTTCCAGAAGCTGTGTACGTACCAATACCAACTTCCCACTCTGCCCCGCCCGAAATAGTGTAATAGGTAGAGTTACCGTCCCCAATAGCAGCAAAGGTTTGGAACCCTGTTGCGGCTCCAGCAAGCGTAACAGTGCCTGTACCAGTTGTCGTGGTAGTTTCTTGAACCCGATCAGCTAAGACAAGTGCCATTTACACCTCTATGTTGCGTTGTTAATCAACACCCAGTCGGTTGTCTGGTTGTCGTCAATTGTAGACCAGCCGGGAGTCTGTGTGTTGCCAATTAATATCCAGTTTGCGGTTTCGCTATCGTCAATTAGCTGCCAATATACAGGGATTACAGTCCCAGCAGAACCCGACGCAGCCACGCCGGTTATCGCCAATGTCCTGTTACCTACACCTAAGCTACCAACAGAGCCTGTTGCCGATGCACTGGTTAAGCCAAAACCAAACTCAAACTGTACAGAACCTACGCTACCGGTTGCAGTAAGCGGGCTAAGCGGTACGGATAAAAATCCAAGCTGGCCTGCCGCCTCAACACCAACTAAGGCAACCTGTGCGCTCTGAACTATATTACCAACTGCTCCTGTTGCTGCAACCCCCGTGATACCGATGCTGATTCCCTTATCGGAAACTGTGCCAACACTTCCGCTGGCGGCTACACCGCTTACCGCTACAGTACGGCTAGAGCTTAATGTTCCTACAAAACCTGCGGCTACATCGCCTGTATCTGCGTCCGTATTGCTAGGTATAAGGGTTCCTACGGCTCCGGCAGCGGAAACCCCAGTAATACCAACACTAATTCCCTTGTCGGAAACCGTACCTACCGCGCCTGCCGCAGAAACGCCGGTTATGGAATTAACATGACTTAAGGTAAATTCGCCAAGTAACCCGCTTGCAGTAGTACCCGTAAGGGAAACTGTCCGGCTATCAGTAAGAGTCCCTACTGCCCCTGCCGCAGCTACTCCCGTCAATGCAAGGGATAAACTTACTCCAACAGTCCCTACGCTACCTGTAGCTGCATTTCCACTAACGCTAAGCGTTTCAGTTAAAGCCAGTGAACCAACCGCACCAGAAGCGTTTACCCCAGTTAGTGCAACCGTAACATCAACAGGCCCGCCCCAAGGCGCAAAACCCCAAGTTCCGTACCCCCACGTTCCAGACGCAGGAGATGAAGTAGTCGATCCAGTAGCGCCAAAAGGCGCTCCGGCAAATGGGGCTATACCAAACATGGTCTACACGGCTTGTAGCCGCCCCCAATTGTTAGGTTGTTGCCAAACGCAGCAGCGCAGTCGTCGTAGTGTTGGAAGGCATAGTAAGCGTAAACGTGCCAGCAGTAATGGTCTGGGAACCAAAGGTGTGAACACTAACTGCCTTGTTGCTCTGTGTAGAGTTGTACACCAAAACACAATCAAATGCTGTAGACAACGTAACGGTTGTATATACAAAAGAAGCTGATGGAGTCCAATAGCCTACACCCGCTGTTGCAGACGAGTTTGTAGAAGTTGGAGCCGTTGCATTTGTCACTGTTACGCCGCCAGCAGTGTAGCCTGTACCAGTAACTTCTCCAGTAGTGGAGTACGCAGTAGTGGCGGCATTAATGGTAGCCGAAGCAAGGAACAAGGCCGCTTTAAACGTATCAGCGGTACTTGCCGCACGAATAGGAGAAGCACCAAAATTGTGGGTGGCGGTCATCAATTCACCAAGGAACGATGTAGCCATTGATTGCGTGTTTGCCATAATATTTCCTTAAAAAGAAGCAGCTTCGCCACCTGCAAAGGTAGGCATTTTCTTCAGCGTAACGTGCGCTGATCGGTGAACCAACTCGCCTTCCAGCCAGTACTCAACCCACGTTGTCAGTTCATTCTCATTATCGACTGTGCCTTCCCGCTTCTCAAGCTGGGAATCGTCCATGTCGCCTTTGGTGGTAGTGACTATCAATTTGAACTCCTAATAAGCGCGGTTGTCGAGGTATTAGCTGGCATGGTGATTGTAAACGTGGTGGTCGATGTTTTGTCAGACCCAAAGTCCAGAACCGCCACAGATTTATTACCCTTGGATGCGTTGTAAATCAAAGCGCACCGGGCAGTCAAAGCTGCTGTCCAAGACACATTAGCCCAGTTCACATAGGCCACATAGCCAGATGAGCTAATAGCTACGCCGGTCATAATTTCACCGCCAGCCGTGTAGCCTGTACCTGAGACTTCATTGGTGCTGCTGTAAACAGTGGTAGAAGCATCCAGGCTTGCATTACCCGTATACAAAGCAATCTTGATCGTGTCCGTAGACAGGTCGTGGATAGCTTGATACAACTCCTTTTTGAAGCTGGTAGTCTGTGTTTGGACAATAGCCATTAGCTAACCTCAACCCTAAGCTGACCGCTGCGGTAAGCATCCTGGCGCTCCATACCATCACCCAGGCGCTTAGCAAGTGCAAGTGCTTCAACGTATTTCTTGTTGTAAGCAGCCATCATGTCTTGCTCACCCTTCATGTAAGTGTAAGCCTCTGTTAATGCACCATACAACAAAACAGTGTCAAAGTTATCACCTAACCAAGTCTGCCCACTAGATGCTGTAGTGATTGACTCAGGGTAATAGTAATAATGAAGTTCTGCGGAATAAGTTGTTGATGGGGTTGGGCCAAGAATAAAGCTCAACTCATTGGAGATGGTAGATCCAGAAACAGTAGGCCCAAACAGCGCGTAGTACTTAGGTGTACCGGTACTTGTTGGGTTTGGATATGCCTCGCGCATGAAGTTAACATCTTTGTTTAAAAGATATATGTAATCACCGCCGCCATAAGGAAACACAGCCAACGAGTACGGAGCTAAGAAATCATTTGGGCAAGATAAGTACTTATTGCTGGCAGTGATTGTCCCCGTCACATTTTTACGCAACGATGGGAACTGAACTGAGTTATAGATGCGCTGCTCTGCCTGAGTAATAAACAGGTTTACATCCACCGTTTGAAAGGTGTTCTCCGCGTAATCGGAAATCGCAACTACAAGCTCAGAGTAGTTCATGCCATTGGACCCCTGGCCATCACGCCTTTAGTGGCTGCACCAGTCCCACGGATTTTTATTCCGCTAGTCTTTGCCGGAGCAGGACGCTTGTTGCTATAGCCGTTTACCACCATATCCATATTGGCAGGATCACTCATGTTAGGAGGTGTGACGCTGGTAAACGCAACAGGACCGCCATCCATAGTATGGGGTTTTGCGTAAACACTAGCTGGGCCGACTTCTTTGCCGCCCTTTTTCATTGTGTATGCCATAACTTATCCCTTCTGGTTCATTGCGCGGGAAAGGTTTTTTCCGTACTTCTTACGGTCCAGGCTAGTAGGTCCACCCTTTTTTAACTTAAGAGTAGTGCCTTTACCGCCTTTATGTTCTTGAGCATCATGCTGCTTGAACGCCTTTTTGATCATGGCTTTATCTTGAGCCATATCCATGTTTTCTTTAGCCATCATAAACTCCTATGA
>JAUKPQ010016851.1:0-12419 GCA_032273045.1 Chloridella minuta
GCTTTGGGGGAACTCCCAGCCAAGACGAATGCTTTTGCCCTGATGTTGCTCATCAAGGAACAGGCTGACCCCCAAGTGCCTCCTGAAGAAGTCAAATGAAAATAGCTGTCTACGCTATCTCCAAGAACGAATCACAGTTTGTTGAGCGTTTTTGTAAATCTGCCGTAGACGCTGATCTCATTATTATTGCGGACACTGGCTCGACAGATAACACGGTTGAGTTAGCCAAAGAACATGGTGCGGTTGTTTACGACATCTGTATCAGCCCTTGGCGCTTTGATAAAGCAAGAGATGCCTGCCTGTCTTTGCTTCCCAGGGATGTAGATATCTGCATATCCTTGGACCTAGATGAAGTCCTCGAGCCTGGGTGGAGACAAGAAATTGAGCGTGTCTGGCGTAATGAAACTACCAGAATGCGTTACAAGTTTGATTGGGGAAGTGGCATCTCTTTTTATGCTGAAAAGATCCACAGCCGCCACGGGTATCACTGGCACCACCCTTGCCATGAAAGTCTCAGACCTGACCCCAGGCTGACTGAAATCTGGTCGCATTCAGACATGTTGCTGGTGACACATCACCCTGATCCAACAAAGTCTAGATCACAGTACCTTGACCTACTTAAAGTAGCCGTCAAAGAGGACAAAGACTGCCCTAGAAACGCCTTTTACTACGCCAGAGAACTGACCTACTATGGACACTGGCGTGAGGGAATAGAGGCTTTAAACAGGTATTTAGAGCTTCCTGGGGCTGTTTGGACAACAGAGCGTTGTTATGCCATGCGGTTATTGGGTAAGTGCTATGAAGAGCTTGGGGATGAAAGGGCTGTAAAGTCGTACAGGATGGCTGTGGCTGAGTGCCCAGAAACCCGTGAACCCTGGATGGATCTGGCTATGTACGCTTACAGGAAGTCGTTGTGGGCAGAGTGCTATGGGTCAGCTATTTCAGCTTTAAACATCACTGACAAACAGATTAATTACACAATGGACCCAATGGTTTGGACTGAGCGTCCGTATGACCTAGCGTCTATTGCGGCATATCGCTTGGGATTCAAAGATCAAGCTATTGAATTTTGTAAGAAAGCTTTAGAATTTGCCCCAACAGACAATCGTCTTTTGAGTAATCTGGAGCTTATGAATGAGTGACTATCAAAGACTAAGAACGCCGTTCACCAACATGAGCTTTACGCCAGATGTGCCAAGCAATGCTTTAGGCCCAAATGAGTACAACTCAGGGCTAAATGTCGAGGCTGATGTCCGTGGGATAAAGAAGATCTACGGAGAACAAGAGATTCTGTCTGCCATTCCTGGTAATCCTATCTTTATGGATGGTGGGTTTCGCAGTGAATCCAACTTTGTCTATATTGTTGCCACTGTCGAGGGTAAGTGGTACATGCTGACCTCTGGAGGGATAACTAATATCACCCCAGGCGTTGGCGCTAATCCCAATGTGGCGTTGAGTGGTTATACCAACGATATAAATATCACCACTTCTTGGGTAGGCAACGTGTTCTTCATTAACGACACTTTGCGTCCTCCAATGTACTTTTTGGCGACAGCTACAGAAATCTACATTTACGACAGCCCTCCCGACAACTACGTCTGGAACTATGACATTGGTGTCTCTGCCACTAGGGCAGGCTTTGTGCGTAACTTCTGCTCACCCAACGTGGGCAACATCCTGATTGCAGGCAATATCACCAAAGACTACACGGCAGGGTCTACGGTTAACTACCCAACCACTGTTCGCTGGTCACAGGCATTTGCCAATACTGGCGCTCCAGCCTCTTGGGAGCCAACCCTTAATAACGTAGCCAACGAACAAGAAATCCCCGTGCGTGGGCCTATCGTTGATGGTTTCTTTTTGGGTGGTAACTTCTACGTTTGCTCCTACTGGGACACTGTTGTTTTTTCGCCAATTGCTTATCAAAACAGCACTGCACCTATCTTTGGCATTCGTTTATATAACCAAGGTCGAGGGCTGATCAACAACAACTGCTGGTCAAATACCGATACCAATGTTTATGGTGTGGATAGCCGGGATATCTGGGTGTTTAACGGGTCTGATTTTTCTCCTTTGGGCAACCAAAAGGTGCGTGATTACTTCTACGCCAACCTCAGTCCTACCTACTCTGACCGCCTGTTTATGGTCAACAACACCCAAAAGAACCAGATTGAGATCTACTATCCTGATCTGACCTCGACTGGGTGGTGCAATCGTATGCTTTCATATCGCTATGATTTGCAAGTATGGAATGCTCCCAAGCAGATACAAGGTGCCTGCAATGCTTGTGAAGCGCCAGTCTTTACTTCTGGGGCTTTTAAACTGGCCTCTAGGTGCGTCACATATGCCCGTGGAGGGGTGGCAAGCCAGAAGCTGGTACAGACAGGTCAAGGCAACTCTTTCATCAATTCAGCGGCTATTCCTACGCTGTTTGAGCGCACCAACATGACCTTGTCCACCGACACTGGTCCTGTTCCGTACAGTTCTAGGGTATATGTCCACAGACTGTTGCCTGAGATTGCTGGTACTGGGACGATCAATATCACTGTTGGCGGGGCTAATTCCACTGCTCAAACCCCTGTTTATGGGGCTACTGGGGTTACAAATATTTCTACGGATACCCCTTGGGTGACAACTCAGCAAAACAATGTGCGTACTGTTTCTATAAAAGTAGAATCAAACGATGCTACAAATGCCTGGAATCTGACCGCCATGAACTTCCAAGCTACTGTCACTGAGGATGCGTTTTAATGCCATTTTTGCTTGACGGCAACCCAACATCATCAGAAATATCTGATGCGCTTAACTATGTTTTGAGTAACTTCAACACAAGTTATTCTGCTGACCCTAATACAGGTCAAATAACTGGACCTACCGGGGAAATACAAGGTTATTTATATCAGTACATGGCTATCAAATATTCTGATAGCTTTGATGGCACTCTTAACTTCAGCAATATACCTACAAATAGGTTGTACTATGGTATTCGTAATAATAACGATCCTGCTGAATCTTCTAATCCTGTTGATTATATTTGGACTAGAGCAACGGGTGGTTTTGGGGTTACTAAGTTTCTTTGGTACATATGTACTGGTGGTCGGCAGATTCAATTTGCAGTTGCCACTGCGGCCCCAGATGCTGGCTGGTTAGTAGATCCAGGGGCATCCATCGACCTTGATGTGGTGACTTCTGGGAATATCCCGGTGATTGCGGAAAGCTTCTTTTCGTACTTTACGCCAGCCACAATGCAAGTGCCAAGGTCTGGTGCCCCTCTTTTACCAGTATTTACCAATGTAAACCCTGCCATGTTTTCTACTGATGGCGGCGTTGTTGTCCCATTTACTGATGCACAGACAGACAGTAATGTGGCGTTTTTGCCTAATACATGGCGTATTGGTAATTCATCAACTACTGGTAATGGGGATATTTCTTATACCAATATAACTATTGGCAATCCAACTGATGCTGGAGATTATGCTTTATGGCCTGCGCCAACAGCAATGTCTGCCAGTCCTGCATATATTAACGTCCCAGTTAGATATAAAAACAGCTTGGGTGTTGTTACTCAAGCATCTGTAGCTAGGGTTCAGCTTGTATTTGCAGATCCTGGCGCTGATGGATTAGATGGACCATCTATTGATATATCTGGATATACCAGTTTTGTTCAAAATGTGGGTGGTGCATTTACTCCAACTACAGCGACTTTGACGGCAGTTACTCCAAATGTGACTTCTCCAACATATGCCTGGGTAATATCTGGAGCAACTCCAACTACTGGTTCAACAGCATCCATAGTTGTTACTCCCACATCTGTATCTACTGGGGTAACAGTAACGCTGACTGTTAATGGATCTAACCTGTTAAGCCCTATAAGCAAGACAGTTATATTGCCTGTTGTTTATGATGGTGTCCCAGGCAGTGCCGGGGCTAACGGGGTAATGTCGGCATTCCCGTCTATCTATCTGTGGACAGGCTCCTCAGTGCCTCCTACAAGGCCGTCAACGACCTCTACGTACACTTGGAGTACTGGTGCCTATACAGCGCCTACTTTGTGGTCTACAGCGCCTCCTACCAACACTACGGCAGGCAACTATCTTTGGGAAATAACTGTCCCTTTGAATGTGACTGCCACAACGACTACATCTACCCTTGATTGGACCAACACCAGCTACGCTATACGTGCTATTGCTTATAACGGGAATAATGGTACTAACGGGACTAACGGAACTAACGGAACAAATGGTGCGCCTGGAGCGGCTACTTTTGTTATTACAAGGTCAGCAAATGATTCAAGTGCGCCAACAAATGGTGAAGTCAGTGCTTTGTTGGGCAGAAACCCTATCGCTGGCGACATTTGTACTGTTAGCTATAACGCTGGTAATAATGCTGTTGTTTATCGCTTTGTAACTACTTGGACATTATTCCAAACCTATATTACTGGTAGTTTGATTGTTCAAAATACTATTACATCAGACAAGTTAAGCGTTAGTCAGTTGTCGGCTATATCAGCCAATATGGGGACCATAACTGGCGGTGAACTTACAATTGGTACTGCTCCAGTTATTTCTGGCACTACCATGACTGGTGCTGGAGCGCATATATATTCTGACGGACGTTTTGCATTAGGCAATTCGTCTGGAAACATTGTTTATAACGGCACACAAGCATATTTAAATGGGTTTACAAGTGGCCCACAAGTTGTGGTTACTTCTGTAGATCCATTTGGCGTTTATACAAATCTTGGGGCAGTAACTTTAACTAAATCAGGATTTTGTTGTCTTGCTTGGTATGGTGGTTTAACTATAACTACAAGTTCAAATTCAGCTTTTTCATCATGGAGATATGTTGAATTTTCAACTTTAAATATTGAATTACGCAATTCTGCCAATACTGTTGTATATACATTTCAATATAATTCAAATGGAGCCGCATCATTGGCTTATCAACCATCTATAGGGCCACCACTTCCACCAACATATAGCGTTATATGGAGATGCGATCTGTCTGGATTTAATCCTATAAATTTGTCAGCAGGCACATATACTTTTTGGGCTATTGCTGGAGCTAATTTAAGAGATGCTAATGGTGTTTCTGTTTCTCCAACTCCAATAACTAGAAATTTAGCAGGAACATTTTCAATTTTCCAAGTAGCCGCTTAACCAAGGAAACATCATGGGTGGATTTTCAGCATCAGTACAAAAAGATTTAAACAGCACACCGCCGCCTCCTCCTAATGCGGTGATAGGCAATATGACTAGGGATGTTTTCCAAGGCATTGCAGGCAAAGGTGGGGCTAGTACTCCCCCTCCTCCTTCGCAACCCGTAGCACTTCCTGCCCAATATGCGCCTCCTGACGGCACTATGGGTGGTAAAGGCGCTTCTACCAATTCAGCCACTTCTGGGCAACCAAGGATGGGCCAGCCAAATAACTATGCAAATACTATTCCTCAGTGGGATAATGCATCACAGCAAATGGAACAACCCGCTAAACGTAGCGGAAAAGGGAAAGGCGGCTAATCATGGGTGGCGGCAAATCATCAGGTTCTAGTAACCAAGTTACAACACCAACTCTAACCCCAGAGCAAACTGAACTTTTAAAATCTCAAACCAAATTCCTGACTGGCACAGCTTTCCCAGCCTATCAAGAAACAATTGGTGGGGCTAAAAATGTCTATAACCAGACTGCTCCTGCCGCTACCACCGCCGCTCAAACAGCAATGAATGTGGCTGGTCGTGCGGGTGCTTTGCAAGAACGTGCTGGTGCTGGTGCATTGACCACTGGTCTTCAGGGCCTCCAATCTCTGTTTGACCCCCAGTATGAAAATCAACAAGTTAGATCTGCATTGCAATCTGGCATTGAATCTGGGCGTGAATTGGTAAATCAACAAGTGGCTGGGTATGGCGGTGCTGGTGGCTTGGGTTCTATGAGGAATGCTTTAGCCAACAAGAACCTTGCTAGTTTGCAAGAACAACGACAGGGCAACGTAGCCGCTACTACCCGTGCTGGAGTGCAGGCCAACAAAGCCGCCGCCGCCAACCAACTGGCTACCCTGGGTGGTCAGAACCTTACTGGCGCACAACAGTCTGCCGCATCAAGGATTGGGTTTGCTGGGACACCTCAAGATGTGTATTCAAAGTACGCATCTGTGATCTTTGGTACACCTCAACAATCTACGACACCTAACTTTGCTGGCACACAAGGCGGTATTCAATCCGGCGGTGGGTCGAGCAAAGGTATGCGAATCGGTTAAGGAGCAAACATGGCAGATAAATACGAACCAGGACAAGAGTTCCGTAGTTGGACTCAAGTACCTTCATTAACGGCAAACCAAGGAGGTATATTGCCTTTGGTTGGTATGCTTATATCTGCCATGAAAGGCCCTAGTGCCCCTCCAGATGGTGGTGTAGTCCCTCCCGGTGGAATGGGCCCAGGTATGGTTCCTCCTAATGGTGGACAACCTCAAATGCCTGCAATGGGACCTCAAGCACCTACGGCTCCTTCAGCATCAACACTCCCGGCTTATTCAGATCCCAATGCGTATATGCAAGGCAATGCGGGTGTGATGAAGATTATTTCCTCACTATTTGGCATGGGTAAATAATATGGCTGAACCTCTTGTCCCAACACAACCTCAAGCAGTTGCTGTACCACCTCCTGGTGCGGATTCTATTTTGCCGACCAATGCACCTCCTGCGCCTGTCACGCTAGACGAAGAGTATTCTCAAGCGGCACAAACCCGTGACCCAGCAAAGATGATGCAATTTGCTAACAAGGTCAAAGACACTCCGTTACATGATGTGGCTATGAATGCCTACGCTGTAATGGATAAAAACGCTAAAGAGTTTGATGCGTTAATTTCTCCAACTCAAAAAGCTGGTGGTCCTGCAACGCCTCAAGGCCGTGTTGCCGCCGCTGATACTTGGAAAACAGTCAAAGACAACCCAAAGTACTTTGAAGGCTTTGTGCAGTATTTGATGGGGAATGTTGCTGGCGCACGGCAAATGATTACGGGTGGTGTTGTTAAACCTGTCATTACATATGATCTTGCTGGCAACCAACTTGAAGAGCATAAAAACGAACTTAATCAAAGAGAGCGTGTAATTGATGTAAAAACTCAAAGAGAGATTACGCCTCAAGAATATGAAGCAAGGCGAGGTGGCATTTCTAATTTGGCTGACACTCTGGCTCAAAAAACCAGAGAGCAATATAGAGAATTCAATGTTGCAGACTTAAACAAACGCAATGTTGCCGCCAACGATTGGGCATCAGCCGCACCTGAACTAAGCTTGTTAAGTACTGAAAAGCGCAACATGCTGGAGAAGTTGCATGGCTTTGGATTGAACAACAAAGACTTAGAAGAGTTGTATTCATACACAACTAGACAAGTCGGTAACACTCAGTCCATCTCCAAGGGGTTTAGTTCTCTTAATCAATATGCCCAGACTAAAGGTGTTGGTGTTAGCGAAAGCCAAGCCAAAGAAGCCAAAACTGCCGCTGGTTTATTGGGGCTAAGAGTTACTGGCGAAGGAAAATTAGTCAACGACAAAAATGAAAACGTCAGCAAATCTGATTTAGACAATTTGCAAAAAAGCTATTTGGCTAAAAATGATTTTGAGCAAAACTTTACACAGGCCCGTGCTGAAGCATTGAAGTCTGCTGTCTACAAAAACCTTAACCAAGATCAAAAGCTGTTGTTTGATGCAATCTTGGAAAACGACAAAAAGATTGAGCGCAAGCAAGCTGAGTTGATTTCTAAGCATGGCACGTTGCCTTTCTTGGTCAGCCCTGCCGCTATGGAAGTGCCTGATCAGTTTGCCCGTGCTGAAGTGCAAGCTGTCTTGGGTCAATACAACGCTGAAATTTCAGACAAGTTTGCAAGATGGCGCAAAGAGCAAGTGGCTGAATTTGAAAAGCGTGGGCAAGTGCCTAGTGCTGGTGAGTTGGAAGCTCAGTTTGTAAAGACTGATCTCTTTAAAAACACCAGGAAGGCATATCACGATGAAGCCATGAAGGTTCGCACTCGACCAATGGAAACTGCGCCAGAAAAAGCATCTACGCCTGTTGGTGGAGTTAATCAGCAAACAAACATAAATGCTCAAAAGCAAGCTGTGCCGCCTACCCCTAGACAGACTCTTGTGCCTGCTCCCGCTCCTGCGCCTTCTGGAAAGCCTTCACTTGATGACATTCTTAAAAAGTTTCCAAAGAAATAAAAGGTAAACCATGTCTACAGAAGCTTATGACTTGGATGCGGCTAGAAAGGCCGCTAAAGAAGCTGGTTACACAGATGAACAGTTTGATTCACACATTGCCACTCTGAACAAGCCTAAAGACACTGCCAAGCCTACTGGGATTCAAGAGTTCCAAGAGCCGCAGATGAAGGATGTGCAGATCGGTAATGGTTATGAATGGCTGTACCCTGCGGCGGCTGGTGCCGGTGGTGCCTTGGCGGCTAAAGCTATCACTCCTTTGTTCAGGTCTTTGAACGAAAGAATGTTTGGTTCTAAAGCAGAAGCGCCAAGAATTGAACCTACGTTAGAAACCAAGCCTACAGCCACTGTTGAACCGACTAAAAATCTTAGCCCTCAAGACGCTGAGTTGTTGCGTAGATACGAAGCACAGCAAGCCGCTAAGACACAGCCACCCATGATGGGCCAGCCTGGGTTCCAGCCATCTGCGCCTGTAGCACCTCCTTCTGTTCAAGCTCTTGACCAATCTTTTGCGGCTTCTGTAGCGCCGCCTGCTGTACAGACTGCTCCTGCCGCACCTGTGGCACCCACTCCTCAAGCATCTGCTGAACCTACTACTGAACCAAAAAAGACTGGTGGTCGACCAACCAAGCAAGCTGTTGCCGCTGAGATGGAAGGCAAGGTCTTCAAAGAAGGCTTTGGTGGCGCTGACAACTACCTTGAAAAGCAGATGGGTCCTGACATCCGTAGGTTTATGAAGGATGAATTTAACCAGGGCAAGCCTTATGGTGGTGGTCAGCCTGCGATGGACAAAGCTTATGCTGACATCAAAAAGTATGACGCATGGTTAAAGGAAAACATTCCTGTTCAAACATTGAACCGGGAAGAGCGCAAAGCTATGGGCATTCCACCACCTAAAGACTATCCTGTGCTTGGCAAAGCAATGAAGGTTGGCGGTGCCGCTGGCCTGCTTATGACTGCTGGTCAAGCCGCCAATGCTAGAGAAGCTATTGGTAATGTTGCAGAGGCGTTATTGCCCCTAGGTATGACCCCATCTGACCTTGCTCCAGGTACACTGACCAAGAAGCAATTGGATGCCTACAAAGAGGCTCAAAAGCTTGGCAGTCCTTACCGTTCAGTACCACCGAGGTAATCATGGAAGTCCAACAACTATTCAATGCCATTGTCAGCATTGCAGGGTTTCTTGCTGTCTATGTGATCAACACACTGACTAGACAGATTACCAAGCTTGAAGACAAGATTAATGACATGCCTCACGCATATGTCACAAAAGATGACTATCGTGTTGACATTGCAGAGATCAAAGACATCCTTAAACAGATCTTCAACAAGCTAGACAACAAACAAGACAAGCCCTAATGTGGACCCTCTTACCCTCTTGGCAATGGCAAACGGCTGTGTTGCCGCTATTCGCAAAGGGTGTGAGTTATACAAAGAGGTAAAGGGGACTGTTGCTTCTGCTCAAAAGGCGGCAAAAGAAGTACAGGCAATTGCAGAAGAAGTCGGGGGTTTTTTTGGATTCTTTAAGAAAAAGCCCAAATCAACTGCACCTGTTGCTCAAGCCAAGCCGAAAAAGGCTGAAGCCGAAGTTTGGGATGAGAATAAAGTTGTGGCTGATCTGGCGGCAAATCTGTCTCAGTTTTTCAAAGTTCAACAACAGCTTGCTGACCACATCCGAGAGGAAGAAGAAAAGTCTAAAACTGTTTATGATCCGAATCAAAACATTATGGAGTCGGCGTTAAACAGAGAGTTAGCAAAGACCCAGTTTGAAAAGTTAGCCAAAGAGATCCGAGAGATCATGGTGTATCAAAGTCCTCCAGAGTTGGGGAATCTTTATACACGGGTGAACCAGATGAGGGTCATCATCATTGCCGAACAAGAAGAAGCAAGGTTGGCTCAAGAGAAGAAACAAAGAGAGATTGAATGGCAACGAAGAAAGGTAATCAGCGCAATACAGGACAAAGCGATTTACGGCGCAGTATGTATAGTGTTTCTTCTGTACCTGACCCTGTTCTTCAGTCTTCTGATAATGGATCGAAAGGTAAGATGGGGTTTCTAATTGCCTTGGTGTGCATGGTTCTAGTGTTTCTGCTGATGCTTCCACTGATCGGCAGTATTTACTATGACACTCTTGCCGCCCACAGAGAAAACAAAGTTCAAATTGAACGGATGGACCGTTTGCGTAAACAGCTAGAAGAAGAGCGCAAGAATCTTAATGAAGAAAGAAAGCAAAATGAAAAGTAAGTTTTTCTTTATTTTGATTGCACTGCTTGCCGGGTGTGAAGACCGCTACCGCTATACATGTCAAAACCCAGACAACTTTGACCTCAAAGAGTGCCAAAAGCCTCGCTGTTTGTTCACACAGACCTGTCCTGAATACCTTGTCGCACCAGTACTGGAGAAGAAAATTGAGTCAACTGAACCCGTTCAAATCAAACAACAAGTTAAGCCCTGACGAAATAGAAGTCAGGATATGGGGGTTTGTGGTTGTGATGATCACAATCATCCTGGCTGGCATTGTGTTTGCCTTGCTGTACTCAGTGACGTTTGTGACCCAGCCTATCAAGTCGATGGCCCCGATAGACCAAGCCTATACCAAAATGCTTAACGATATAGTTTTGCTAATTGTTGGTGGCATAGGGGGTATCGTAGGCAAGAGGGCAGTTGGTGCTGTCAATGCGGCAATGCATCCTCCAGCGCCTTCTACGCCCCCTGTAAGCGCACCAATAAGCACACCCTCTACTTCTTCTACTTGGACATCATCTGGCGCTATGCCTGCCTGGGTAAATCCCCCCCTGGATGAAACCTGGACCCCTCCTCCACCGCCTACAACCCCCCCGGCCCATTTAGAACCTGACTCCGTGAGGGAAGAGATTGCTTTGGCAAGGAAAGAGGGCCAGTATGCTTAACCCTTGGATTATTGTGGGGGTGATGGTTGCTGTGGGTGGTGCCTACGGATATGGGCACCATGCTGGCTGGGTTGACCGGGATGCTGAGATGCAGGCAGAGATTGCCAAGCTAAATGAAAAGTCTCGAGAAACAGAGCAAGCCCTCACTCAAACCTTGAACGACAAAGATAGTGCATTGCGAAAGGCAAAAAATGAAATCTCTAAAAAACTGGCTGATGTTGATAAGCTTGTTGATGCTGGTCAGTTGCGGCTTCCTGTCCAAGCCACAAGTTGCGTATCAGCCACCCCAGATCCCACCCCTGCCCCCAGAGATCGGGACGAAGCAAGACCCGACCCTTACCGAGAGGCTATTAAAGCTGTTGTCGCCATCGCCATCGAAGGAGACAGAAACACCCTCCAACTCAACTCCTGCATCGACACCTACAACGAAGTGAGGACAAAGATAAATGGTCAACGCTGAACAACTTCAAAAGCTTCACATTGGGATCGAATGGGTCCCAGCCTTGAACGACACCTTTGCCCGGTTTGGTATAGCTACTCCACGCCAGCAAGCGGCCTTTATCGGACAATGTGGACATGAATGTGGACACTTCAAAACCCTGGAAGAGAACCTCAACTACAGGGCTGAGACACTGATGAAGCTGTGGCCCAAGCGGTTTCCTACTCTTGAAATTGCTAATCAATATGGAAGAAACCCCAAAAAAATTGCCAACATGGTCTACTCTAGTCGTATGGGTAATCGTGATGAAGCTAGTGGTGACGGGTATCGTTTCCGTGGTCGTGGCTGTATACAGCTTACAGGACACGCTAATTACTTCCATGCAGGCCAAGCGTTAGGTGCTGACTTTGTGATGGAGCCTGATCTTGTTGCCACGCCTAAGTATGCGGCATTGACGGCTGGGTGGTTTTGGTCAACCCATGACTGCAACCGCTTGGCAGAGAATGCTGACTGGGCTGGGCTTACGAAGAAAATCAATGGCGGGACAATAGGGCTTCAAGAGCGCATTGTCCACACCAACCAAGCCCTTGCAGTACTCAGTGCGTAGGTTCGCCTAAGATTCTCTTTATGTGGGCCTCGCTACAGGCTTCAAAGAGGTCTATGCGCCTATACATTGATATGATTTCTTCCGTCACATCAATCTGCTGAACAACATCACCTTCTGGTGTTCGTTCAATGAGTGAGTATTGCCATGTGTTCATATGTCTGTGAAGAAAAGTATTGAGATTGAGACAATCCCCGATACTACTAATCCAAGTAGTAGCACCAGGAACCAACCAATAACTTCCATCATATGGACCTCA
>JAUKPQ010016862.1:0-12419 GCA_032273045.1 Chloridella minuta
TTCCTTCATTTCGATTTCTGTACCACCACCAACATTGATAATTGCAACTCCACCTACCATTTTAGCTAAGCGTTCTTGTAATTTTTCAATCTCGTATGGTGATTTAGAATTATCGATTTGTTGTTTTAATTCTAAAATACGTGATTCAATTAAATCAGCATCACCTTTACCATCAACAATTGTAGTAGTTTCTTTACCTACAGTTACAACGCGTGCACTACCAAACCAATCTGTATTGAATTTGTCTAAGCGCATACCTTTATCTGCAGATACAACTTGTCCACCTGTTAATGTAGCCATGTCTTCTAACAATAATGTTCTACGATCACCATAGTCTGGTGCTTTAATAGCACATGCTTTAACTACACCTCTTGATTTGTTGATCAATAATACTGCTAATGCTTCTTCACCAAATTCTTCAGCTACAATAACTAATGATTTGTTTTCACCACTTGCTTTTTGTAAAACAGGAACTAATTCAGCCGCTGAATTGATAACACCGTCTACTAATAAAATCATTGGATCATTCAATACTGCTTTCATTGTAGTATTGTCAGTTACAAAATACGGTGATTTATAACCTCTTTCAAACTGCATACCTTCAACAAAATCTAATACTGTTTCACCTGTTTTACTAGATTCAATAGTGACAATTCCATCGTATCCAACTTCTTCAATTGCGTCTGCTAACAAACGACCAATTTCTTCATCGTTGTTTCCTGAAATTGTAGCAATGTTAAACAACTGTTCATTTGAAGTAACAGGAACAGCTAATGATTTTAATTCATTAATAACTTCAGTTACTGCTGTTTCCATTTGTTGTTTAACTTCAACAACATTAGTACCTTTTTCAATTAACTTCATTCCTTCTTCAATCATAACAGTTGCTAAAAGAGTAGAAGTAGTAGTACCATCACCTGCTTCATTTGCTGATTTTACAGCTACTTGTTTTACAAGTTGTGCTCCAATGTTTTCAATGTCATCATCTAATTTATGAAAACTTTTAGCTACACTAACACCATCTTTAGTTGCTTTAATAGTTCCATCAGCTTCATTAATTAATACATTTCTACCACCTGGGCCTAATGTTGAACTTACACTAGCATTCAATTTAAGAATACCATCTAGTAATTTTTGTTTTAATTCGGTTCCGAATAATGTTTTTGTGCTCATTTTACAATTCCTATAATATCTGTTTCTTTACAAATTACATAATCTTCATTGTCAAGTGAAATAATTTGACTACCCATTCTAGGTACCAAAACTACATCTCCTTGTTTCAATTCAGAATCTTTTGATTCGCCTCTGTGGAAGTTATATGTAGGACTTACATCAATAACCTCACATACCAAAGACTTTTCTTTTCCCAAATCTGGAAGATAAATAGCTCCTGCCATTTGTTCTTCTTCCTCAACTTGTCTTAGGACAATATGTCCGTTTACTGGTTTTAGTGTTTTCATATATCGAATTTATTACTTAATTTTGTTAGTACTTCATCATAACGTTTAATAAAATCAGCTATTGTAGTTGTTTTACTATCATTAACTAATAATTTAGCTATTGATTTTAATGCATGACTTAAACTGTTGTAGTAACCAATGTTTTCATCAGTACCTCTTTCTTTAGGTTTAACTACAGTGTAGCTAAAACCATCAAAATAAATCACATAAGGCAAAATTACCTCATCTTCAATTTTTGAACTAGTTTCTTCTCTAGATTTTTTTCTCAAAACTTTTCTTTCCATAATTATAATATAACGTTTTCTTCTGGGAATTCCAAAGATAATTGATTATCTTCGAATGGTTCGACATCTTGTATTTCCATTACAAAGTAATAGAAACCATTAGCTTTGAATACTTTATCGTATCCTTTTTTGTATTTGATCCATTTAGGATCAATGTCTTTATGATCTGCGATTTTATTTTCTACCAGGTATAATTTGTCCTGGACGTTGATTATTTCCTTGTTTAACATTAGAACTTATTTTATTTTGTGGCGCAACTGGAATTGGATTTGATATTCTTTTTGGTTCGGGTTTTACAAATGGAGACTCATTTACATTAAATTTACGTACACCTGGAATTTCTAAAATTTCAGATAGTATTTTATTGTAAACTTCTTCACTGAATTTACCTCCATAAGGATAAGGATCGGTTTTTACTACTACTGCTATTCTGTCTTTATCAATATGACGAGTATTTAAAGTAACAACACCAGCAATTGAACGAATTTCATCGTTAATTTCACCTTGTGTTTTTTCAGTATTACTTGTACTTAAAAATAAAACACCTTTTATAGTATAAATAGACCTAGCCATTTGTGATAAATATATTATTCAGCTAATTTTACAACAAAATATGTAGATGTTATATCATCTTCAGTAAATTCTAATTTTAGTAAACCTTCTTCATTAATTTTAGCTTTACCATTAGCTGTTTTATTAACTGCTAAAATTTCTTTAACTATATTAGCTGAAAATGCCATTGGTTCAATTCCAATTATGTATTCACATGGTTGAACCATTTTAATTTTATTAGCGAAAGTAGCTGAGTCTCCTACTGTTAATTCAACATGTTTAATGTCATCAATTTTTTTACATCCAATTTCAAATCTACCTGGTTTGTCTAATGCTGAATGTGCTTTAGTGAAATTTTTAGTGAAATCTTCATCAATTGAAAACTCAACATCGTATTCTTCAGGTTCATTAATGTTTGGAACACTTGGAATTAAGTCTTCACTAGATAAATAAAAATCTAAGTCAAAGTCATTATCATTAACTTTTAATTGATATGGAATACCTTGATTTCCTTTAACTACTTCAATATTAACCATGTTTAAATCCATAATAGTTAATAATTTATTAAATTGAGAAGTACTATAAATACTAATATCACTTTCACCAAGTCCTAAATCTTTAGTAGTAGATACTAAACCAGCACAGTCTTTAGTTGGAGTAATGAATTTTACACTCATTCCATCGTCTTCTGTACTATTCCATGTAACAGATTCTACTAAACCATTTAAATGGTATTTATCAATAACTTGAGTAATATTTTTCTTTTCCATAACTTATATTAATAATATAACAAAAAAGGCTTGGAAAACCAAGCCTCTTTATTATTGTATTACTTCTTTGGCTGTACCTGGCGGAACATTAGAAATACCTGTATTGGTAATATCTAAAACCCCAGTTACTTTTAAATTTTTAGGTAATTGTTTAAAATCTGGATTGTTTGATAAATTCAAGTTTCCATTTACTGTTAAGTTGTCAGGCAACATTTTTAATCCTGTGTTACTAATGTTTACATTATTAGTAATTGTTTTAGGAGCTTCAGAAGGCACATTGATATTTCCTAAGATTCTAATCATTAACCAATGTCTGTAAGCATCAGGACTCATACTTTCTTTATTTACAATATTGTTTTCTTGTAAGTACTTCATTAAGTTGATGTAAGGATACTTCAAAGCATTTTTAGCTCCCACTTCTTGTCCTTCAACGTTTTTCAATTTACCAACTTCACTATCGTAATACACTAAGTTGTTTTTATTGTCTGTTTTAGCATCTAAATAATAAAGTGGTCCTACTTTGTAAATGTCAAATCCATCACTGTTTCCAACTTTATATTTACTTAAGTCTAAGTTAGTATTAAATGATTTCGCGGGTATTCTTCCTTCTTTATCTAATACAAATTGTAAAAACTCATTTTTACGTTCAGGTTCATCATTGATGTCAGTATTTTGCATGTTTTTTAGTTGATTTGACTCATAATTCAACTGATACTGATTTTCACCATCTAGTTTAGTAAATATGTAATATGGACCTTTTCTTAAATAATCATTGAAACTAGGTCGATTTCTAGTACACCAACTTACTCTTGCTCCACAGTCTGTTAAAACAAGGTATTTTTTATAACAATCTTCATTTTCATAACAGCTTTGAGGTACTTTGTAAACATAGTATCCACTACGTGTTTTTCCTATTAGTTTGATAGGATCAATCAAAGCTTGTCTTACTTGTTGTGGAATACCTTCTTGAGACTCACCTTCAGGAGCACCACCTTTTTCAACTTTGTCTTTGACACCACCCATCTTGTATTCAAAGTCTTCAAAACTTTTGTACTGGTTAATGTCTTTATTAAAATCAGCTCCACCTAATGCTACTACTTTTGGTTTCTTTTTATTTACTTCAAAAAAACTAAGTAAGTCTTTTGTAGTACCATTATGATTATCATTAAAAAATCTTTGTCTTTCATTACGACTTAAACGCATATAACGAGTAAACAACCATTTTAAATAGCTTCCGTCTTGAGTAGGATCAATATCAACTAATGCTTGAAACTCTTTTTCACCTACTTTATTAGGATCCATAGGTATAGGATTTTCTTTATCTTTTATTTGAACAAAGTCTTTTTTAAGTTTATTGACAGTTTGTTCTCTTTGATTTTCTAATAATAAATCTACTAATTTCATAATATAATATAAATATGGTTAGAAATTAAAGAATTTGGCAACATTTGGATTTAATGAAGGAAACGACCATTTAAGATCTTCATAAATGCCTTCTAATTTATTTAGTAATACATTATTAAATCCACTGTCTATGTCAGCATACTTGTCTAAAAATTCAACAATAAATGGAGGACTGTCATTTGTAAACGCTAATACTTCAATTCCGTATGGATTCTTTTTAAGTGGAATAAATTTGATTTTATCACCTTCAGTAATACATGGATACTGTTTATCTAAACCTTTAAATCTTAATAAATCATTGTACCATATACTTGCTTTTGTATTAATAGGACATTTATTTCCTAATTTACTGAATATTTGACCACTTGCTGGTTTGGATGCTATGTAATTATTAATTTGTTTTACTCCAGTTGGTTTAGCTAATTTACTGTAGTGTGTGTGTTTTACTTCATTTCTAAAATCTTGAATTTTTTTATCAATTTCTTTTTTAGGTTTACCATACATAATATCCATAATTAGACCCTTACCAAATACAGCATACATTGGTGTCATATTTGATTTCATCACATCCATTCCTTTAATGTCTAATTCTTCTGTTGGTACACCTTCTTTATTTACAATAAATTGAGCGTATCTTCTTTTACCTGCGAAATAACCTCGTTCAAGTACAACTTCTTGTTTTAATTCAAAGTACTCATTGTCACAATTAAACTGAGATTTACATAAATTTTGTAAGAATGGTATTGTTTTGTCTTGATATTCTTTAGTAATTTCTAAAGCTACAGGTACTACTTGTTCTCTATTCTTTATATCAACATCAGGCCTACGATGTTTAATTAAGTCTTTCATTTCAAAAAATAAACTGTCAGTATCAGCTGTTACTACATAATCTTTATCAGTTCCTAATTCAGTGTTGATTTCTTTGTTTACAAACTTAATACTTTCTTGATCTAATCTTTGGCCTGTTAATGTAATTGCTTTACTGATAAATAGATTTCCATCACTATAACGCCATCCGTTTTGAGCAAATACACCATAAACGTCATTTAGTTTAATTTTCATTGAATGTTGTCTAAGATGGTAAAATTCACCTAATTCCTTATCACCTGCTTTGTAAGCTTGTTTCATTTTATTTTTAAAGTCTTTACGTTTATCAAACCAATCATTTAAAATTTCTACAATAATAGAATCTTTATCAGTTCTGAATATAGTTCCATTAGCACTCATTCTCATGTTTTTTGTTTCAACAAACTTAATAACATCACCTACACTCATTTCCATTTGTTGGACTTTACGATCTAGTGTAACTCGTTCTACAGTTAGAATTTTATTAGGATCAAGTTGTTTTAAATCGTTTAAACCCCATTGATTGTCATACTTATCACGATTTTTAATACAAGCTACTAATGTTTCAATACCCATATTAAGATTACGAATAATAGAAGGATATAAACTTGTAAAATCCAAATCACTTACCCATTCATACAAACCAGGTACTGGATCTTTTAAATAACCACCAGCGTATTCTTCATTTGGATTTCTTAACGCTGGATTCATAGTTGTAGGTTTGTTGGGACTTACGATGTTTTTGCGACGTAAATAAGTTAATATGGCACCTTCATTGAGAGCTGTAGCGTAGTAAATATTTTCGTACGCTACGTGGCAAAGATGACATATATTTTTAGTTAGTTCTATGAACTGAAGTTTATTATCTAATGCTACTAAGATTTCAACGTCACGTAAATTGTAATCAATAAATTTATGAACATCTTCTTTAAACAAACGATCTAAACTACCCTCGTATTCAATTTTTCCTAGTTTTACATACTTTTCACCAATAGCAGCTAAAGCATAACTTGGTTCTTGAGACATAATAAACTTTTTATGAAGTAACATATAATCAAGATGATTAACTCCACAAATTTTAACTGTTGATTCGTCTCTAAAGTCTCTAACTTGAACACGTTTTAATGGAGACAAACGTTTAGCTTGAGCGTCTCCTACTACTTGACACATTCTATGGTAAAGATAAGGTATATCAAAGAATTGACTGTTCCATCCTGAAATAATAGTTGGATCACATTCTTCAAATTTATCTAAAAATCCCATTAATAATTCACGTTCAGTATTATATGGAATAATTTCTTTACCGTCTTCTTCTACTGGATTGATTTGTTTTTTCTCATCTAAAATTAAACAATAGTATTTTTGTAATGTAACATCATACAAAGCAACAGATGTTATTTTCATTGGTGCGCGTTTAATGTACTCTGTTGTAAGTGCACCACCAATTTCACACTCAATGTCTAAATAAACAACATTATGAAACTGTGGAGCATCATCACTGTCTTTGTAAATGTCTACTAAACAATTTGTTTCAAGAGGAATGTCTATTTCAAAATATTCATTTGGTCTTGTTTTATCAAAATCTTGACATTTTGAAACTCGCCTTCCATCAATTGTAAAAAACTCACCTTCTTTGTCTAGTTTATAATAAGTTGGAGTGTAATCTACTTCTTGCCATCCTAATTGATCGTCTCTTATGATTGTTTTTTTAGTGTAATGATTAAAATCTATAACTTGATACATTATATATAATATAACAAAAAGAGCTGGTAAAACCAGCTCTCGTTAAATATTTTAAAAATTTTTTATACTATTTTAATAAAACTACCTGAATTCCAAATAGTTCCCGCTGTAAGACCAAATGATGATGTTGGTAAATTAGTAAAATTTACTAGAGTACTTTGAAAATAAACACTACCAGTTAATATTATTGTAGAACCAGTTATATTAATATTACTACCTGACATAGTAGTAGATAAATAATTTAAATTACCATCTGCTTCTTCCCATGTGAGAGCACGACTTAAGTTGTTTCTATAAATTAGTGGCATAATCTATGATAAATATGTCTTTATTTAAGAAAACCACTTAAACTTAAATTTTTTATTTAGTGTTTTTTTTCTACGAGTACATCCACAGTCTCGTTTTAAAATTTTTGTAAAAAACCAAGCAGTTAGAAGATCTAGTTTAGTGTAGTAAGTAATTAAAGCTACTAAGTCGCCTAAACCTTCTAACTTTTGTCCTGGTTGGTAACGTTCCATGTTAATAAATATTAACGCTGTTTGTCGTTTTGAAATTGACCGTTGTAAAGTTTGTCTTCTGTTACTGGAGTACAATCATGAAAATACATTTGAGCTACTCTACTATTTTCTTCAATGAATATAGGATAATTTACAAACATATATGTTCCTACATTACTTGTTTTAAATCCTGGGTCAAAAATACTTGATTGAATCAATGCTCCATTTCTCATCAATGAGCTTCTTTGACGAATCAAACCTACTCTGTTTGGAGCAATATTACAACCTTCGTTCATGATTACATCATAAACTCCAGCATACAATAACCATCCAAAACGACCATCAACCATTTGTTTTTCCAACACAACATGTTGATTTACTTCAGTTTTGTCAACTAATACTTTACCTACCAACCCACCAATTTTATTTACTGCTTTAATTGATAAGTCAAAGCCTACTTGAGCTGGTTTACCATGTGAATTACTGTCTAAAACAATTAGACCTTCTTCTAATATTTGATCTGCGTTTAATATCATATTTGTCCTCCGTTATTTATTTTAATACTATCAAAAAATTCTTTACGTGCTTGATTTCCATTATCCATGAATACATTACTTGCTTTTGTAGTAACCATACTAGCTCCTTGGTGTTTAACACCTCTACAACTAACACAATTGTGAGTAGCAACTACAGTCACAATAACACCTCTGTTTCCTTCACAAATTTTATCTACTGCTTGATGAATTGCACTTGTTAATTGTTCTTGAATAGCTCCTCTACGACCAAAATGTTCTACAATACGATTCAATTTACTTAAACCAATTACAGATCCGCCTTCTCCTACTACATAACCAATATGAACTACTCCTCCAATTGTTTGGTGATGATGTGAACACATACTAGTTAATGGAATATTACGTTCAATAACAATACCATCATAACCATCACTAGGAAACGCTGTAATGTCAGACATTCTATCATAACGACCTTTCCATAAATCAAATACATAAGCTTTAGCTACTCTACGAGGAGTATCACTACTATTAGGATCATTTTCCCAATCACAACCTAATGCTGTTAAAAAATTACCATAAGCTTCTGCTGCTTTGTCTACCATTTTCCATTTTTCATCTTCAGTCAATGGAAAACCAGGAGCTAATCCATTTGCATAACCTTGTTTTACTACTTCTAAATCAAGTGTAAAAGTTTTCTTATTCTTTGTCATTGTTTTTAATTTTTTTTTCTGTTTCTAAAATTCGTTTTGATGTTGCTGATGCTAAAGTAACTATTTGTATCCACAATCTATCAATTTCTCTTCTTTGTTTATCTATAATATAACCAAAATAACATAGTATTCCAAATATTACCGCTAAAATTATATATAAAATTGTTAATGTCATAATTTTGTAGGAGGTGTATTAAATGTACGTTTCACTTGTTCTGATATTGAAATAGGTTGTCCTTCATTATCAACTCTAACAAAAGTCATCTTAGTAGCTAATAATACAACTTCATCCGCTCTAAAAACATTGTATGCTCTTGCTTCTACTTTGAATGTAGCTGATGTATTTCCTATTTTAGATAATTCTGCATAAATTTTAACTAGATTGTTTTCTTTAGCTGGTTTTTTAAATACACATTCATCAATAGCCATTGTGATCATATTTTGTGTTCGACATTTTTCCATAGCATAAGCAGCTACAGCTGAATCTAACCATGCTAAAAGTACTCCTCCAAATAAATTACCATGGAAGCCTAAATCTGATTTTTTAACAGGATGTGTTGATAATAAATCCATTACACAGCCCTCCTAGTATCATAAGAGATTATATGATCTCTGCCAGTCCAATTGTATCCCATTTCAAATGCTTTTTCTAAACTAATTGGATACTGTTTAATCAATTCTTCTCTGTTGTCACCGGCTGGCATTAACCATGTTTTATTTTTAGGAATATTATGTTTTACTCTAAATTCCTCAATTTCAGCAATTGTTTCTTCAGTACCATCATAAACTGGTTTATAATGATAATCTGAATGATACGCTAAAGTTTTACTGATAGCTTCGTGATTTAAACGTAGTTTATTGTGTTGGTCGATCATTTTTTGATCAACGAGCTTACCCATTGGTGTAGTGACGTCAATTTTAGGTATAGAGTTACTAAACTTAGGTGAGAGAGAAATAAGACCAAATGGATAGTCTGTTTCAATAAAATGAGAGCCTTCTGTTTCAATGGTTATAAATATGCCTCTTTCATTGGCAAAGTGTGTTAGTTCATTACAAAGATCAGACTGCATTGTAGGTGAACCACCTGTCAACATCATTTCTGTAATTGTTGGATTTTCATCATAAATTTTGATGATATTATTAAATGTGTAAGTTCCTTTACCTGGATGAATACTAGTATACCAAGAATCACACCAACCACCTTCACCAAACCAGCATCTGTGAGTACAACCTGTTGTTCTAATAGCTACTGTTGGTCTACCTTGTCTTGAACCCTCACTTTGAATACAAGTGTAGAGTTCAAGAATTGGTAGTGTTTTATTATAATCGGTAATTCTACCTGGTTTTTTAATTTCTGTCATAAGCGTCTTGTAGAGTTTGTAGTGTTGTTATTCCAACGTTTTTCCATACTTCTACTCCATCTTTTAATAAGATAGTTGTAGGTACAGCTTTTATTCCATATGATACCGCTGTATCTATATCGATAGTTATATCTATTTTTTCAACAGGTACATTTAATGTACTGATTATTGGTCCGTAAGTCCTACAAGGTCCACATGTAGGAGATGTAAAATATATAAATTTTTTCATTTTCTATAATATAATTAATTTTGTTTAAATTTCCAAATAAAACCATATGCTGTTGGTTGTTTTCCTCTACAAACAGCCCCAACACCATCACTATTAGGTTTTTTCATAAATACTTGTGCTTGAATTTGTGATTCAAATTCTCTAATAAAAGTTCCATTTAAATCATATTGTATGACTGATGTTTGTGACCATGTATTTTTTCTTTCTTTTAAATGACTTCGTTTTAATTTTATTTTACTTTTATGTTCTTCACTAAATAATTTTCCTTTATGAGATTTTGATTTACCTTTAGTTTTTTTACTAATTTTTTGATTTCGTTCATTAGTGAATGTAATAGTAGTTGATCCTCCACCACCAAAATTTTTATTTTCTAAAATAAATCCCCAACTTCTATATAAAAATATATAATGACTTTCCCAAAATTTCCATTCATTTAATGATACTTCATCTATTATTTCAAATTGAATGTTTTTACCAAATTTTTTACGATGATCTCCTTTTCTACCTTGAATAGAATTGGTTTTACCTATGTAAAATGGTATTTTATTTCCATTATGTAAATAGTAGATAAAGGTGTTCATAATTATCCTTTATAAATTGCTGTATTTTTTTCATGTTCCCTAAACTCAACCTGAACTACTTTAACTCTTCCTTCTGTTTCTAGTTGAATAAAGGTATTTAATTTTTCATAAATGTATTTTGCGAACTGTTCTGCTCCTACTGCTTTAATTATTCTCAACTGGATTATACCATCTACTTCCATCTGTTTGAATAAATTAAGATAAGGATCATTTACTGATATAATTGTAGTATGGTCAAACATATAGTCCATCCATACTTTAGGATTCATACCATCAATAGTACCAGTAGCACGTTTCATCCCTCCAAAATCCCAAACCCAATTTCTTTCATCAAGTTCACCTTCAAACCATACTTTAAAACTTACTCCATAACCGTGGAGAAACTTACAGTGTGTGCCTTCTGCTTTCCATTGACGAAAAACACAACTATATCCATCAAATACTTTTGTACTTTTAAATGTTTTCATATTAATAATATAACAATTTTTTTAATAAAAACCAATTACTTATAATAAATAGTTTTTAAATGTCGTGAACCACCATTTTCATCATCCATTCCATAACCAATATACCAAAAATCATTATTTTCTTTAGGAACACTCATAATACACATTTCTTCTCTGTATTTTTCATCGTATTTTTTTAGTGCAAAAATACCTTCTACACTTTTTGCTCCTTTGTATTCATAATGAATTTTTAAGTACTCGTAAGTAATTCCACTGTCTAAAATGTCATCAATAAGGTAAACGTGTTTATCTGTCACGTCTACCCTACTGTCTAACAACATTTTAAATCCAGTGTTTTCTGTTCCGGTGTATGAAGCACAATTTACAAAATCACAAATAATATTCATACGTTGGAGTTCTTGCATCAAATCAGCGTAAAACATAAAACCTCCACGCATCACACCAATCATTACAATTGGTTCATCTACGTTGTGTCTTAACATGATTTTCTCAACTATTTTGAGAATACCCATTCTGATTTGATGTGGATTTAATAATGTATTCATTATACTAATTCTTCTACAATACCAATTGCTTCTGATATGATTAAAATAATTGCTCCAAGACTAATGCTCCAGAATAAAGCAACGTAGCCGGAGATTCTAACAGCTGATTTTAAAAAGCTGACTGACTGATGTAGTTTAGGATCTGGATGTTTCATGTTCATCTAAAACTTGTTTTACATATTCTACAACATATTCCCAACTTACTGGACCAAACTCATCAGCATATTGAACTGGATCTTTACGACCTACTTTTAAAAATGCTTCTACTCTTTCTACACTTGATGCTGATTTGAAATCACTAAACCATTCTTTTTCATAACAAATATTGTTTCCAACTGTGTATTCAATACTATGTTGAATTGGTTTGTAAGATGTGTTTGTTTTACTGTATACTTTATCAAAGTTTAAATGTAAAAATTCACAACATTTAACTCCATCTTCTAAGATCCCAGCCT
>JAUKPQ010016873.1:0-12414 GCA_032273045.1 Chloridella minuta
CAGGATATTTTGCCGTAGCCGTCAAGCCCACGTTCTAGTAACTCTACCGCAGCTTTAACTCTATGTGTTTTAGGAACACGGGCCAGCATTGCATAGTGATGTGTGATGGGATTTTGATTTAAAACCACATGCTCGTCTATTGTAGTAACAAACATATGATATGAAGTTGCTACAATAATTGGCTCGGTACCTTCTTCTACACTACCAGACCATAATATAATACGCTTTGGATCTATGTCATAATGGGTAATCATGTGTTCTACTGTGCGTTGAACATGCAACCAACTAGGCCCTTCTGCATGGGCACTTAATATCACAATGGGATTTTGATCAAGTGCCGTTTCTAATAGTTCCCAACAAAATCCTTCGTATATGGCATCGGATATAAAATGCCCTATATCATGTATGAAAAAATATTCTGTACAATTTGTTGCTATCTGCAGCATATGATAATCCCAGTCTTCGGGATATGCAGAGTGAACATATTGATAATTTACACCGTGCTTTATTTTTAGCTGCATGTTATTCAGCTTTGAAAATAGATCGCAGTATACGTTCCAAGTCAGGGTTTACCATAGACAATGCCTGTTCAATATCTACAACTGCATAGTCGTCCATTTCTTTGATCATCACACCATTGTATTCAAACTCGCTAGGACAGTGCAGCGTTGCGACATCTGGCATGACTTCTACTGTGTGCTTATACAATACCAGTGTCTTGGTATGCTTGTATTCGTACTCGCCTATCAGTGTGACTTGATCCTCTGTGATGTGAATACCAGTTTCTTCACCCAGTTCACGAACAGCCGTGGTAATGGTTTCTTCACCTGGGTCCTGCCTGCCTTTAGGCAGATCCCAAGTAGTTTGTGTGTGACCTGTTGGATGACAGATCAGTATTTGTGTGCCGTTGGTTATCACAACGCCGCATGAGATTATTTTATGTTTTATCATGCTGATATTTAACCTTAATTTAATTAAAATTGTTTGAGAGTTGTGTAATATTCATAGCCAAGTTAGTTTAAACAATATCACATCTTGTTGCGATGTAAAGTGAAATTCGTATGCGTAATCGTATAACAAACTAACATCACTAACATCAATTACTTTAACGCCATGATAGCATGTGCAGTTATCCGTAGCCCATTGATCTATTTCATGTATTTCGCTGATATCAAATTGGTAGTTTGTGAGGTATAACTTCATTATGTCCATGACAATACAAACTGTAATCGCAAACCTTCGTCAGCAAACTCGATAAATCGACGTTTGTTCTCTTGACGTATTTCGCCGCCTTGTTCAGTTACCCATTGTTCGAATAGCTGATTTACCCCGTCTAGTCTATACGTATGTTGATACGAACGTGGCCAGATTCTGTGATGCGGTGTAATTCTTGTATTGCGAGCACGCCATTCGTTATATACAGCATCTAATGCGTCTGTACTTGTACGGTATTTGTTTACAGACATCTTAACTGTCATCTCCACTCCATGCCAATATAAACATCATGCGATCAGCATCTGTACGAAATGCATAGCCAGGTACACGCCGACTCTTGCTTGTGAGTAATCGCATTTCTATACCCGTTTCTTCGGCCCACTGTTCCATGGCATTACGATAGTTGTATTCAAAGGTTAGCCAGCCTTTTGCGTTGATTTTTGCAACATATGAGAATTCAGCCTCAATATCAATAATGCCACCAAGTGAAAACGTTAGCCCCATGTCAATCTGAACAGCACTGCATCGTTGGAATCTTTGAACAACCAGTTTTCAAAAAACACACGCCATTCGTCTTGCATATTCTCTTGCATCCAACCGCCTATGTCTTCTATAGGTGCGCTACAAACAACCAAATGCCACCCCTGTACAACATAAGACTCAACACGAGCTTGCATTATGACTTCTTTGTCAATTTCCTCTTGCAGGATTCGAGTAAGCTCGGTTTCAATGTCCATTACATCCAGCGCATTGCAAAGGACATTGCGTCTTCTTCTTTGCAGAAATGAAATGTTACAGAATCTCTGCTGTCCGCTGCTTTGCCCACATATTGGTTGCACCAAGATCGCATAATTTCAAGTGATTTGCGATCATACTTGTCGTGTGAAAGTGTATATTCTTTGCTGATCATATTATAACCATCGCAGTTTAACTAGTACTGCTATTGACTCCTTACCTTTTCTAAATTTAATTTCTACTGCATCGTC
The DNA here is from genome assembly GCA_032273045.1 of Chloridella minuta. Lineage (NCBI taxonomy): Eukaryota > Xanthophyceae > Mischococcales > Pleurochloridaceae > Chloridella > Chloridella minuta. The sequence continues at coordinate 2,202 of JAUKPQ010016873.1, forward strand.
CAATGGGTATGGGGTGTTATATACTCTAAAAATATCTCGACGCCAAACTGTACGCCAATCCCAATCCCATCCTTTACGCCCAGCGTATTCTTCCAACCACGGACGATAATAATAGTTGGGATCGTCTGTGTGTCTACGTGTACCATGTTGGTCTATAAATGTAATTACAGGAGGCCACGGTAGTACTATTATTACACCGGGCATCCAGCGCCACCATAGTTTGTTAAAAATCTTTATTGCCACGTTAGAAGAAACAACGCTGCGTCCGACTTTTTCTGGAATCGCCACCGATTACGCCACCCACTGTACTTGCCTTTGATATTGGCACGTAACCAAAATGTAACGTCTAATCTATCAGTAGTCAAATCACAACTGATTTCGGTCCAGTGAGCAGTGTAATCAGGAAATCCCCAACCTGCATCAGTCATTGTCGTGTTCCATCTGCATCCAGCTTAGCTTGAAGTAGACTTCAGTTTCATCGTCTTTGAAACTTAGCCGCAGGCTGTCAGCTTCGCGATCTATTTCAACAAACCAATCTTCTCCAAGCTTGCCGATGTTCTCTTCAATCCACGGCTGTGTCTTTGTTGAAAACTCCCATGCCAGTCTGCCCTGTCGATAACTGAACTCTTCGGCAGGTATGCCAAAGAATGACTGATGTTGCCGTAATGTATTCATTGTATCACCCGAACGTCAATTTAAATTGTGTTGCAACTCCGGAATCTTTAAACAGTATGGAACCGCCATGTCCAAGTAGATAGCTGTCGGGTGAAATATCTTGACACCAATGCAACACATCATCTGCCGTATCTACAAATTGATTGTAGGTTGCTGCATATTTGAATCCGCGATTGCGAAATACAATGTGAATTGCAACACGGTCGTCGCATTGAAATTCATAATACTTGGTGAGTCTGGTAGCAAGTTTGGTAGTCTCGCTGCCATCCATAGTGTAAAAGCGGTCCATGTCAAACACATGTAAAAACATGTTACACAGCTCGTATTGCGTCAACAGCTACCCATTGACATTGTGATTCCCAACGGCAATGAAATTGACTATCGTCGCCCGGCTCGCCCCACACATGCACCACAGGTCCATCGTCAAACGATTCGCCTAGGAACACAGTATGTGTGATCAAGTTACTGGGTGTTTCAAACAGATCGCGATACAGTGGACTGGCAAGGTCCTTGCGAACTGCTGCGTCAACCGCATCTGCATTGTCGGGTGGCAATTGATGCCATTTGAGATTAATCATCGTACAGTTCCTGCTAAGATCCCAAAGATCAGTTGATTGTTTGCTTCTTCCATAAAGCCCGGATAGATACTGTCCAATGTGATCAAATCAATCTGCTTATAGCCCTTGTCAGCTTTGTGACGATACTTGTCATTTGCAACCAACTTGAACTGCATGCGAGCACCACGCTTGCACCAGAAGTTGTAGTATGCACCATCTTCACGCTGAAGCACACCACCAAATCCCCCGGACGTGCTGCTCTTGTACCATCCTACCCAGATGATGTTCAACATTGCGATTCTCCCAATACAACAGTATCGCCTACAAAGCTTACGGTGCTTTCAGTTTCTATCCATACCTTGGCACCGCAGCTTAGTGGCTTATCCGGACTATACACAACTCTGCTGGGCCCGTCAATCACAACTTCATGCGCATAGGTGTTCTTGCGTCCCTGTTTAACAGTAAACACAGGTTCACGTTGATCAGTTTTAGCATTGCGTTTGATCACATGTTGATTAACATGTATGATAGTTTTGGCCATGATCCGTTTCCCAATTGTCTCTATCTAGCAAAGAATGTTTGTATCGCAAGAACGCATAATAGTTACGATTGCCACGTTCATTGTTACAGGATTCGCAAGCAGCAACTACATTAGTAGGATGGTCGTCGCCTCCTTTGCTAAGAGGTACAATGTGTTCCAATGTAGGCAGCAACTCTGCGGTAAATCGCTGCCTACAGTAGATACAAATACCATTCTGTTCTTGCACTGCTGCTGTACGCAATTGCCGTCGCCGACGAGCAATCAGCTGCGCTTGCAGTCTTTTACTGGTCTGCCACGGCAACTGTATCATTCGGCAGACCGTGCAACTGCATCAGCAAATGCAATGTTGTCAACCAGTCCCAGATCACGCAGTGACATACGAGCTGCGCTGGGTGAACCATTAAACACATATTGGTTAACACCAACCAGTTCAAATCCATCGGGGAGGTCAATGCGACCTTGTTGATCGCAAACAGTGTGATTGGTATCCCAATAACGTACAGGCACGATGTAAGCCATTGTGGCACGAACACCCGTGGGATCTTTACCCAGCGTTGCATAGAAGAAATATTCTTCAGGATCTACACTGAGCCAGCTGCTGTCGCCGTATTTGAATGCATCTTCTTCAGCTTCTGCGGGCGGCATGTGCGGTGTAACCGTAGTTGCAACAGTTGCCGTGTCGTCATCGTCGTCGTGCTGGCTATGTTTTTGTACGAATGCAGTATATGCAGCATCTTCCCTAAGACCTTGTGCCAACAGTTCTGCACGGGCTTCTTCAATGGTGCCTTCATACTCAAACAGGCCTTCTTGGATCTCGCTGATTTTATCGCTGAAGTCCAAGGGCGTATGTTGATCCCATTGATAGCCAGTTTTCTTAAAATAGTCTTCTGGACAAATGGCAATCATAGTAGACATGTCATCTTCGCCGGTATCGCCGTTCCACGGACTTTCGTCTTTGTAAACGTAGAACAGATACTGTGTAGGGTCAGTGGGTGCATCATAATCTGATACATCGTTGTCATCATCATCATCTGGCTTGAGATTGTATGGCAACTCAAAATCATGAGTAGTTTCAAACTCCAAGTCTTCGGTTCGGTACCCAACTTCATATTGACTATGTTTGGACACGTAATCAATACGCTTGGATCGAGTTGCTGTGTCTGCAAACACTTCAATTGGAGAATAGAAGATGTTGCAGTCTTCACGACTGCCATTGTCTGCGTCGTAGATCAGTACGTACACTTTAGTCATATTTGCGTTCCTCTTTTAGTTCGTTGATACGTTGTTGTGCAGCTTCCAGTGTAAGATAGCAATCTTCGAAAAAGCCATCTCGTTCTTCCCAGTATTCTATTTCACCAGTACCAGCTTGTTCCAAGTGGTATTCTGTTTCATAGTCGTCTGGATTAGACACCGTTCCCTGTATTATCTTAATCACTGTACCAGTATGCATATACTCTGTGATGTCAAATGTAAAGAGCGGACGGTCATATCTATACCAGTCAATGCCATCTGCATCAGTCATGGTGATTTTGTCGCGACTGAAAAACTGATTGTCTTCTTTGACATGATACAGCACTGTACCAGGTTGTAGTCTTGCAAAGTCTATCATCGGATTACCCCAACATCAGTGTTATTTTGCAGTACGATGATTCCAACGTTCCAATGACGCATCTGCATCGCAGTCTTCGCAATGTACAGATAATTCTCCTTCACCGTTTTCCATAACAGTGAGATCATCTTTGCCGCAGAAGGGACAAGGTAGCAGTTTGGGAATTTGTACAGCTAAAGCTTTCTTCACAGCCCAAAAGTCTTCTGGTCCAAAATTACGGCCTATATGTGAACTGCCACTGTTGTCTATCCATCCATTGTTGTCTACACCATGCTTGGCAAAATCCACGAATGGTTGCAGTGCTGCAATCAACTGACGGTTATGATCTTTTAGTGCAGCGATGTTCGCAGTATCTTCAACCTGTGCGCCGTTTATCAGACTCGCTGCACGAATGTACGCACTGCTGTTATGACCATTGAATTCCACACAGAGATCCATCACAGCTTGTTTATACAAGTCGCGTTCACGTTCTGCACGAAGTTGTGCATCGTATGCATCCGCAGACTGTCCTGCATCGCTCAGTGCCTGTAATACCATTTCACGGTGGTTAGTGTGAATATTTGCATACTCTCTGATGGCTTCGGCGGTATGTGTATGAAACACAGACATCGCAGTCAAATGCTGCTGATCATTGGCACGCCTTGTGGATCGTTGCTGATAGTCGGTGGCAATGCTCACATGCCTGCGAATCAAATCTTGTAAATCGTATTGGCTCATGTGTTTAGTCCTCTAAGGTGATATGTAAGAGATGTTCTTCTATCCAGTTGCGCAGTTCTTCAACTGTGTCACAGTTACGCAAGTCAGCCTTGCGTTGCAGTCTGATTCTTGCCAGTGCATTCTGTCGTTCAATTTCTCGTTGACAACTGGTACAATATCCATCTTCATGGGTAGTGCGTTCATTGCAGCCTTTGCACTTGGGCACTGCAAACGTTGCATCCTGTCGCCGTTTGCGGTCAGCATGATGTTCCTTGCATAGGTTAGGAGCACGGCCTGGCACAGCTTCGTTGTTACAATAGGGTCTACGACAACGCATTACACTGTCCAGTCTCGCTTCAATGCGGTTTCCATGTTCTTGCATTTGGTATATTCGTAGCGGTCATGTTCTTTACTGCGCTTGATACTGCTTGCCAACAGCATAGGTACATACACTGCACAACTCACAACCGTACCCACGGTAAATCCCAATAAGCCGACCTGTGGTATACAGGCAACACCGGTAATTAAAATTAGCCACAACACTATCTTTACACCGGGATGCGGTCCAAAGTAATGCAGTGTGGTAAGTCCACGACGAGCGTGTGTAAAGATGCTGCGTTTTTCCAATGATCGATGCCTTACATTGTAGGGTTTAGATGTACAGAGTCAATACGATAACTGTATCGTTCACTGCCATCGTCAATCTTATTCACATAGTTGTATGCATCCAAGTGGCTATCAAACGCCGCAATGGCATCTACTCGTTCGTGCTCGCGAGCTCGTCTCATTACCACGTAGATCATTTTTATTACTCCACAATACGTAATATGTATGTCTTTTTCTTAAAGAAGAAGTCGCCAGTTGTCAAGGGTTTTGACCAACTATTCTTCTTGGCCTCGCTTGCAGATTTAAACAGATTGAGCTCTGCAAGTAACGATGGGAAATTTTTATGTTCCGTCTTGCTTAGTGAAACTGTAACCAATTGAATTGGATACAGGTCAATTTCATCAATATCAAACATATCCCAACTCAGTTCCCACCATCCTGCCCATTTGCCAATGTACATATGATAGACATGACTGCAATGAATGTAATGATCTTTCCACATTGCAGTGTCAGGCAGTTTCAAAATCGCCGTGAATGCATCATACGTGGGCCAACTGTAACCGTCGAGACTTTGTCTAGCAACATAAGCAACAGTGTGTCTGATGTCGCCTGTTTCTAGATCCTGCCAGATGGTCCTGGCTTTTAGGACGTCCTGATCTCGCTGTTCCTGTGCAAGCTGTGCAGATCGCTCATGCAGTTTAGCCAGCAGCCGATCATTGCCGATGTACTGCACGCCTATACCAAGTGCAGCCCATGCCAGTTTATTAGCAGCACCCAACGAATCGTTGGCTTTTTTAACAGCACTGAATTCTGCCCGTGCAAGACCTTTGCTGAACACACGATCATGCTCTGCACGAGCAGCGAGCATAGCGGCGATTGCGGTGTCAACAGCGGTTTTCATTCTTAGTCTCTGTTTTTCAATTTGATTATCGACGCTTCGATCTTTTCAAGTTTTTTCATGCTGTCGTCGTATCCAATTTCAGCTTGGGCATTATACTGATCTAGCGTTCGATGCTCGTGGTATGAAATAGTTGCTCCGATTGTTATTGCAAGTATTATCACGGACCATCCTACCACTGCCGCTGCGGCGAATAAATTATTCAATCAGTCCCCGCCCTTCAACAAAAACGCATTTGAAATAGTTTTAAAGCTGAAACTGGGATCTTCGTTGCACTTCCAGACAAGACCTTCACGGATCTTGTGCGCGATGCTGGGACCTTCTGCAATAGCAAGCCCTTCTTCAACACTAGCAGGTGCTTTCCAATCTGTTCCAAGAACAGGCACATGATCGAAGTTAAGCCCTTTACACAGCGCACGACGATATGCCGGACCAGCATATGCATGTTCTTTGATAACGAACACATCAAACACAAAGAACTTATGCTCCTTGAAGCCCTCACGGTTACCCTGAATACCCGGACCCGTCAATTCGCCTTGAAAAGCAACGCCGTCGGGAATAAGATCGCCGATTTTCAGAGCCATAGCAACAAACGTGTTGTCTTTGTTTTCGTCGTTGATCTTGAGTTCCTAGTTACGGCTGCAAACACGAAGTTCACCTTCCCAACGGAAGATTGTGCAGCTTGATCCATCCAACTTGAGCGTGACTTCGTAAGTGGGTTCCTCGAAGTCTGCAGGTAGAACGACTGGATGCTCTTCAAGCGTTTCTGTCTCGGCATTCCATACTTTTTCAGTAGCAAACCGCTTGGCCCGCTTTTGGATTTCACCAAAGCAGTTTTGGATACGCTCTTGATCAGTCTTGGGAATCAAGTCAGTAGGGAAGTTACCTTTGGCTTGCCCTTGCAACTGCGCAGGCAGCACAGCTTCCCATTTCTGAATATTCAAACACTCTGTGACATCTTGACCTTCTGTAACCATCACCATAGTGCCAATACCATCTTCATGGTACCACCCAGTGATGAACGGCATGTCATTTACAAGATAGACTGGCAGCAACAGCCCTTGGCTAATTTGTCCACGAAGTCGGATCGTCCGCAGACGTTCACCTTTCACACCGTTGTAGACACGCGGTTCTTGACCTTTTGACAGGAACGCCGCAAGTTCGGTTGGGACCCAGCTATCAATTTCCATGTAGACTGCAAGATCACCAACAGCAAACTCGCCTTTCTTAATGACTACTTTCCAGCCGTCTACAACAGCTACTTCAATTGCATCAGCACCTTCGATGGGCTGAATATCGGTAATACGCCGAACGCTTGCAAGTTTACGCATTTATATCTCCATTAATCCAAACGCGAGCCAACTGATACTGTGTGGCCAGCTTCTTTCATCAGCGACGCATAGGCATGAGCGCCAGCTTCTTTCACATCAACGTTCTGCGTCATGTGCTTGGAAGGGTTCCACAGTTGCCATGCTTTGCCAGTCCAGTCTTTGCTAAAGCCAATGCTTTCGAACAGCTTGCGTTCAGCTTTGCCGGCAACCGTATTGCCTTTGTTCTTTGGGTAGTAGGTAACCCATGCAAAGCCGCAAGGGTAGCTTTCACCAATTTTGCTGTGAAGTTCGTCTGCCGCAGCGCGAGCAGCAACAGTGGCTTTTTCGTGCAGGTCCTGGATTTCCATAGTGTGTCTCCTGTGTGTGTTGTCTATGCGTTATACATAGCAGATTATTATCTGCCGTCAACCACAATTTGCAAATTCTTGCCGTGTAGAGCGAATATATTCACCTCGAGTTTGTATGGCATCAAACGACAAGTGCTGCATTTCCGATCTAACAAACTTTTTAATAAAGTCATCAATAGTCATAGTCATCATAGCAGGCGGCAGAGTTGTATTGGCAGCATGTGCAACATCGTAAAAATACGTATGCATCACACTGGCGCAACGATCACATATCATAGCAAAAACTGGATCAGTGTCAACTGACGATAGGTATTTGCTACAGCGTTCGCATTTGTGAAAAACACCTTTGAGATCATGTATTATAACCTTGTCGACATGAAAATCAATACCACGCCGTAAACTGGTGTCGGGATGGTGGTTGGCATCAGGTGTAGCAGTTGTGCTAGATAACACTTACTCGTACCCCATTGCATTGCAGATTGCATCATGTAGATCCACGATCTGCCTGTGGAACTTTGCGCATTGTTCTTCTGCGATATCACCTAGTAATTGCTGCTGGATAGCATCGGCACGGTCCAAGTTTCCCAACAGTTGATCTAGCAGAGTATCACGTAGGTCAGATACTTGTTTTTCAAAGCTGTCTACCAGTGCAGCCTCACAAATAGCAGCGGGGTCTACTTTCTTTGGTTTTGTTGGTGTCGGGGGCAGTGGACGATTTACGATAGATGTCGTTTCGTTAACGCCGCCTTTTACAACAGTGCCTTCTTTTAAAAAGTCAGTCATTTTGTTCCCTCAACTTCAAATTTGGCTTTCAATCGTTCATATTCAGCGTATTCAGCATCGGCTTTCAGCTTGCGCTTTTCGGCAGCTTTCTTTCGGTCTTTGTCTTTACGAGCCTTTTCAGCAGCTTCGGCTTTTTCACGAGTAGCACGTTCTTTATCGTTTTCCACTCGGTTAAATTCATACTTAATGTTCAAGTCACAGTCATCGTAGAAACCGCGGTTCGTGCTTATGTCAAAGATACCATCACCAATCATACCTTTGGAATTGGCTTCCTCAACAATAGAGTCAATGTAAGCCTTTAAACTTTCGGCAGTGCCGTCAAAGCTGTAACGACTACAGCTGATGCTATCCCACGTTACATAGACGCCATTTTCATTTTTACGAGCAATACCCATATTAGTTCTCCATTACCCATTTCTTGAAAGCAGCAAACTGTTCGATGCGGGCTGCTTTAGACAAGTCCCTTTGTTCCCACAACGCTTTGATTTCTTCGTACGACTGTTGAAGATTGCTCATTCTTTTTCCTCCAGTTTAGCCAGTACCGCGGTGCGGCGTTCGCTATACGCTTTATCACGTGCCGCACACGCGGAAACATATTTTGCGGCAGCGCGATAAGCACGATCTGATGGCGCATATTCATCGTTGACGCACAGTGCTGCAAGGAGGTCGCCAGCGGTATCCGAAAACGCTGCTTTGTGTTCTTCGTAAGCAAGCGCAACGTCTGCTTCCAGTTCCTTAATTGTTTTGTTCATTCCATTTTCTCCAGTTCAGCCAGCGCGATGCCGATACCAATAATAACATCGACAGACGCATCGTTAAGATTGCAAACGTCGTCGTGCGTGTAGTTTCTGGTGTTGATTTCTTTTAGCGTGTCGTAAGCCCACCGCAGCGCCTCCACCGCCTTGGCGAGTTTGGCTTCTGCGGCATCACGTTGGCCGAGCGCCTGATCCCATGCGACATTGATAAGCCCCAAAGAGTTTATTAGTTGCTGGTTGTCTTCCGCCAACTCCTCGATGCGGTCGGCGGCTTGCTTTGTAGCCGCAGGAATCATCTCATAATCCGCACTGGTCATGTGTTCTTGGTCATAGTCTTTTGTGACACGGCTTAGGTATTGTAGCTGTTTGATCAGGTCAGTCATTTTGTTCCCTCAACTTCAAATTTGGCTTTCAATCGTTCATATTCAGCTTGGCCTGCAATGCAGCCTTTGCAGCCTCCAACTTATCATAAGCAGCAGCACGAGCAGCATAAACAGCCTTACCCGCAGCCCAAGTAGCCTTAGCAGGCATAGCAGCATCAGCAGTAGCCTTAGCAGCCTCAGCCTCAGCTACATCAGCTTCAAGTTCTTCTAAGGTTTTAGTCATTTGTTTTCTCCTATCAGGTCAAGGATGGTTTGGGCAACATTGCCTTCTTTTTAAAAGTCAGTCATTTTGTTTCCTTACAAGTGGTGTGCGGGTTAAAAAACCCGCACGATGAGATGTCCGTTATCAGCTTTAATCTGCACATTGCCCAATGCAAGCAACGGTAGGTATAGCTTGTTATTTTTATCAGCGATCGAAGTGCGCTTGAGTTTAATACCTGCATCGCAGACTTTTATAGCTTCAAACGGAGTACGAGACCCAAGGCCGCGTTTGGTGTAGTAGTCGGGACGATGACCGAAAAAGTCTTTGATAATATCGCTCACAGCATTGATACGATCGACATGTTCATCGGTATCGAAAAGCTTGCTGTGTTTATCGCCAGCTGCGTCGCTGCGATAAGTTGCATTGAGATACGCACCGAGACTGTTTTTTACTTTGTGCGAATTGGTAGTATCTTCTTGAACAAGCAATGCGGTCATAGTTTTGATCCTTTGTTGTGTTGTGTCTCTGTGCTGCATACATAACAGTTGTACGCAGCACTGTCAAGTGTGATGTTAGTTGCTCCAGTAGCTTTCGCTTGCAACGCTGCAATGCCAGGGCGTGTTAACGCTTTCGAGAACTTTCTCGCCAGACATCAAGTTAATAACTTCGCGTGTGCCTGCAATCAACAAGTGATAAGCAGCACTGTCTTGCACTGCAAGCACGGCATCTTCCAAGTTTTTCTTACGGCAGATGCGAGTCTTTGCAGCTTTGGCCGCAGCTTCGGTTTTGTAATACTGCGTACCATAGGCACGTTCAGTAACAATTGCAGT
>JAUKPQ010016884.1:0-12413 GCA_032273045.1 Chloridella minuta
CGTCAAGATTTGCACGGCTGTAATAGCAGCACCTGCAGGGATAAATCCAGCAGATACGCTTCCAGTTGCGACTTGAGCAGCGGTGAGGTTGAATGTCTGAGCTACGATAGTAGCGCCAGTGTTTTGAACTGTTCCAGCGGTAGTTCCGGTGGTGTTTTTAACAGTGCCCAAGAGCCAAGGGCCAAGGTGAGTTGCGAATCCCATGATGTAATTCCTTTACATGCGTTGAGGTGTATCAATCTTGCATGTCAGTCAGCCGGGACTGTTTGATACACCGGAAAACCCGGATTAGTAGCAATATATCACTTTACTGTAGGGGGTGCAAGAAGTTTGTTGGACTTCTTTAAATTCTCTTCTTGGGTAATAACTTCCATGTTCCAAGGTACGTGCAACCCGCAAACGTCCTCTCCTTGCAGCGGGATGATATGGTCTACCGCATGGGGTATCTTGGTAGAGCGGCTCAAGGCAATTGCCAATCGGTAGTGAAACCGAATCTCTAGCTTCTGTTCTGCAGACAACCACTGGGGCGTAGCATCCCGAAACCGCCTGCGCCGAACGCTGACCAATTCTTTATATAAGTCGGGGTTTGCTTCCTTGTATTTCTTTTTATACGCATTTTTTTGCTCTACGGTACGGGCCTGTGCTCGTGCAATTACATCGGGTTTGTTCTTGGCGTAATAATCCCGTTTGGCTTCTTTACCCGCCGTTGATTTGTTGTACTCCGTAAAGTAGTCAGCACGAGCTATGTTTCCTTGTGCCCACTCAACCTTGAGGCACTCCACGCAAGCGCCTTTTGTTTTACGGGCTGCTATATGCCCGTGCTTGCACGGCTGTCCAGTGAAGTAGTACTTACTGCCGGTTTCTTTTGCTTCGCTGCGGGTCTTGGGTAGGTTTGTGGTGTCCATATCGGCCTTTAGTTACGATACAGGTATTATACACCAAAAAGAAAGGGGCCGAAGCCCCTTTCCGTTAAACCCACTTTTACTGGGTTATTTGGTCGCCTTAAGACGAACCGGGTGAGCCGAACATTCCAAGCGGGTCCGACCATCCAAAGCTGTAGCGCTCGCGGGCTTTGTATCTCACGTTACCCGTATCGAAATCCCCATCCATTGAGTTAGTCAATGCGGTACGCTCGAAGTGCTTCAAGCCGTTAGGCACGTCAGTAGTCAAATACCAGCCGTTTGTGTCGGTCAAGTAGTGGTTTACTGAGTAACCTTCAGGGATCGAACCATTGTTCTTAATCGCGTTTACATCGTTGTCTGTAGTACCAACGCGGAGGTTAGTTTCCAGCAAACGGGTAGCAACGAACATCAACGATGGAGGAACGATCAGCTTACGAGGCTTAGCGGCGATCAACAGACCTTTTTCATCCACCCAAGCGGCGATCTGAATAACTGCAGACTCCAATGAAGTCTCGTTCAAGTCAGCGCCAGTTGTAGGACGATTGCTGTTGGTGCCACCGTTGGTCAAGGGATGTGCAGTGCTGAACAAAGACACACCGTCGCCACCTACGTAGCTAGACGAGAAACCGTTGTTGATAACCGCAGCAGCTTTAACCTGCTTGGTGTAAGCCATAGCGCGAGCCAAAGCCTTGGTGTAACGAGCAGACAATGAGTCATACAAGTTATCTTCCACAGCCTCTTCAGTGATGGAGAAGCCCAACGCGATGGTTTCGTGGTTGTAGCGAGCCGTGAACGCTTCTTGGGCATTGTCATAAGCAATGGCCTGTCCCTCGTTCTTGACTGGTGCTGCACCGAAACCGGCGAGTTTGGTCTCTTCTTCAAAGCTACGCTCAGATGACTCTGTTTCGTAGATTTCTTTGTGCTCTTCGCCGTAGCGAGCATATTCCAAACCGAACAATGCGTTCAATCCGGGGAGCAGTTCTTTAAGTAGTTGTGCGCGTGAAATAGCCATGATTTAGCTCCTTTTACAGACCAACAGCGTTGCTGTAAGAGTGGTATCCGGGGTTGAACTTCACCAGAATATCAGTATATGCGTCACCCACTACGGAGAAACCAACCATGTCAACAAAACCAACGACGCGGAAAGCGGCGGTAGTAGTAACAGCAGTTGCATTCACAGCAGTATTCGAGTTGCCGGATGTAGTGCTACCGGTAGAGGTAGACTGCACAGCATTCAAATACACGTTGGCACCCAAATCGGCGATGGTCATAGAACCAGCAGCTTGGACTTGGAACACAGCACGGTCGTCATCAACAACATAAGCAACTGCATCAGATGCGACAGTACCGGTAGGCCAGTATTGTGCGAACACCTTTTGTTTTGTGCTTGGGTTGGTGTAAGAACAACCAACGAACACGCCAACGCAGCCAGTGTTAGCAGTACCAGTGGGGAAACCATTGGTAGTAGCGTCAGCACCGGTAGAGGTAGCGATAGCTAAATAGCCTGTTGACTGTACATAGACCAAACTTCCGTTATAGATGTTTGTTCCATAGCCAGAGGCAATGGGGAACGAGCGAGTGCTACCTGCATAAGGTAGGCCACCCAACTCATTCACGGCTTTAAAGCCGTATGGAGAAGCGGTAGATGCCATTTAAGGACTCCTATTATTTAAGACCTGAACCAAACCCACCACGAGTTGTCGAAGACTTGCGGTCCGAGAACAACGGCATACGTGGGTCATTTTGACGTAAAAACGTGTTATCCACCGATTCCATCTGAGTTTTTGCTTGGTTGTTGTAATAGTCGGACATTGCTTCGACGCGATCGGACGGCATTTTGCAAAGCATCAGCCCACCAATTTCGACGTTACCTGTCTTCTCATTACCTACCAGCATCAGCTCTGGATGGTCGTCTGCTTTCACCGGTACCCAGCCATCGCGCAACTTGCGAGACACGTTAGTAGGGTCACTCTGGCCTAGCACATGTGTCGCAATCCAGCGATACGTGTAACCGGGTTCAGGTGTTGGATCGGGCAAAGTGCTCGAAGGGACATACACAGCGCGCACATTTTTGTCGCGGGAAGAGAGATCACGAGATTCACGGGTTGCCATATTAAGACTCCAATTTTGCTACTTGAGCAGCATACTGCTGCGGGGTTAATCCAAACTTCTTAGCCAACGCTGCCGCTGACGTACTAATTTGAACCTTCTTTGCTCCTGACGAACGAGTCGCCGGAGCGACCACAGATGCAGGACGCTTGGTGCCTTCGGTTTGGCTTTTCCCGAAAACTTCAGGGAACTTACTCTTCACACGAGCATCAATCTGCTCGAAATACTCATCACTACGCGGGTCCATACCCGAATTCACTAGCTTCTGGTGCAGCCCTAGTGAGTAGCTGGTTAGTTCTTCAAAACCCGGAGTCCCGAACCACTGGTTTTTTGCCTGCCAGCGCAGTGTCTTTTGGTCGGGTTGCACCATTTCTGATGCCGGTTGTTGCGTTTGTACAGTATCGCTGTAAGTTTGTAAAGGGGCTGGGCGAAAATTCTTTGCAGCCTCCAAACGGAACTTTGCGTCTGTCATTGCTTCTTGGGCTGCAATGATGGCATCAGTGTCAAAAGCCTCTTGCGCTTCCTTGAATTGACGGCGGGCTGCAGCCATTTCCGCTTCTGCGCTGGTCAAAGAGCTAGCTGCAATGTGTTTAGTGCCGTCTTCCACAAACCCTTTTAGGCGTTTGTTTTCGTGCAGCAGGTTTTGGGTAAACCGTTCTAGCTCTTCTTTTTCCCGAAGTGTTGCTTCTTTGACACGGCGCTCGTCGTGACGGGCATGGGTCAGTTCCGTAATCCGCTTCTTAACCTTGTCCGAATAGGATTCGATTTCTTCGTCGGTAGGGTCTGCTACTTCACGGTCAAGAGGCTTACGCCCTTGGTCGCGTTCGGGGGTGTCATCGACAATTTCAATTTCGATTTCGGTATCTTTACCGCTAATCTCCACTTCGATATTGTCGTTTTCTAGCTCATCTGGAAATTTAAAATCAGACATGTGTAATTCCTCTCGGGTCTTGGACTACGCCTTCGATCTGGTCGTCATTGATGAACCGCATTTCTTTGCCGTACATCTTGAAGCGGGTCCCTGTGTATGTACGCGTCATTACGAAATCTCCAGCCTTGCACCAAGGTCCGTTGGGGAATTTCTCTTTGTCGTTGTACGCATCTGGGCCAACTTTGACTACAAACAACACGGATGTTGTCTGCTCTTCACGACGCATGATGTCGGAAGCCTTCACGAGGTTAGTACCCTCGATCGTTTCTGATACGTCAGGAACAACGCACAACAGCTTGTAACCCGCAGGTTCCGGTAGCTGTCTTGCTTTTTCCTCGTTGCTCGCATCTTCAGCAGGCGTTTCCGCTGGCTGAATCTGTTCAGGGAAACTAATCCCCGGAGGCAAGATAAGATCACTCATCTGTTTCAACTTTCTTTAGCAGGGCCAGCAGGTAGGACTCTGCGGTGGCTAGGCCCTGAATAACACCGCAAAGTTTTTGATAATCCTCAAAGCTGCGACAGGCCCCACCAGCCAGATCGTCAGCATAATTGTTCATGTCCACACGTATTTGTTCGCGCAATACGCTTGCGAATTTTTGGAGCATTTTTATTCCATTGGTTTAGGTTGTTGAAGCGACTGCATAGCAGTCAGGGCTTGATCGCGTTTGTCTTTAGCGATCTGTGCGCCGATTTGAATTCCGGCGTGTTCTTGGTCAAAGGTCTGCTTTTGCTGGCTTTCTTTGATTTGGGCACCAATCTGCGTACCCTTGAGCTGCATATCAGCCTCGATCTGATCGCGTTTAAGTTGGTTTGCGTCGGCTTTTCCGGCAGCATCTACCATAAAACGCTTGTTCTCGAGCTGTAATTTACCTTGTTCGATCTGGAACTTCTGGTTAACTTCCTGCGCTTTGATCTGAAGTTCGCCCTGTTTGAGCTGGAGTTCCTGTTGCTGCATCTGAACCAGTGGGTCTTGCGCTTGCTGCTGAGCTTGTTGCTGAGCTTGCTGCTGTTGGTTCATCTGAAGGGCTTGCTGCGCCGCCTGTGCTAGCATTCCTGATAGCGCCTGTTCGATTTCTGGAGGCATCTCTGCGTCTTCGGCAGGTAGGGGCATGCCCATCTGCTCTTCGATCTGTTTGCGGTACATATAGGCCGTATGCTCGGCAACGTGGGCCATCAAAGCCGCCGAAATGACCGGAGCCTTGGGGTTTTGACCGATGTTGGCAGCAATCGTGGGGTCCTGCATCATCGACATGTGCACCGCAATGTGTGCTTTATGGTCTTGGTTCAGGAACGCTTTGGTTGGCTCGCCCTTCAAAATAGCCATATTCTCAGACACAGGGTCTTTAGGTTTCTGGTCTTCAGGTAGTGGCACGAGCTTGTCAGCGTTCTTAATCCCCAAAATCTCTAGCATATTGCGGTGTAGCTTGGGCATGTTGTAGATGTCTGGAGCCGACTGCGCCATCTGCATGACCGCTTGGTACTGAACCACGCGCTGGCTCATGGTGGCCGCATTGGGGTCGCTTACAGGGATTACGTCCACATGGTCGTAGTCAGACTTCTTGACGCTTGGAACGCCTGTGTCTGGCTCGTAATCGTAGTCATCATCGGTGTAGTCCCGAATAATGACCGACAGAAGGCGCAACTCTTGCTTGAAGCTGTAGTGCAGGCGGGCTTGGACGGCCGACATCACCTTTAACTGGCGCTCCAACAGGGCCAAAGTGGTACCCACAGGGGCTTGGCCGGACATGTCGCTGATCTTCATATCCGCTGTAGATGCGAACCTGCGGCCCTCTTCTACGATGTTGCCAAGCAGCGTGTATAACACTTGACTTGGTTCTTTGTACGGCAATGGCAGGATGTTGTCCCGCAGTGCGCCAGAACCAATGTCTACATCCCTAAATTCGCCGGGTGCAATCGGTGTATCGTCACCTTTAATCCGGAGGCCCCTTGACTTAAGCCCGCCCGGTAGGTTTGAGAGAGTGCCTGCATCGACAAGCTGCCGCATGATGCTGGTTGCGGACTTAGCGAAGCCGCCAATAAGGTGAAACAAGCCGAAGCCATACGCTCCGAATCCCGGGATGTATTGGTAGTGGACAAAATGTTGCCTTTTCAGTTTAAGTTTGTCATCTTCCAACCAGTTCCGGCGGATTGCCAAAACGTCGTTGGAACCCTTAATCATCGTCACTACGTAAGGCAGCGCGATGCCTGTTGCTTCCCCTTCGTCATCCTCGGAGTCGCCCAGTCCGTCAATGTCTAAGTCTACGTGTACTTCATAGATCGTGAACCGATCGTCGTTCATGTCACTAAAGCCGGTTTCTTTGTCCTTGGCTTTTTGGATGTCAGTGGATTCTTTATTGGTCTCAGGCAGGTCGATGTCTAAGTAGAACCCAGCCTTTTGCAGCTTCACAATCTCGTTCTTGGTCTTGCGCATGACGTGGGTGATGCGGTAGCAAGTGTCCAAGTCGGTCGTACCATAGGGGAGCAAGATGTCTTCTGCAGGGATAAACATCGAAACTTGGCGGTCCAAGCTAGGGTCAAAATACACCTTCTTGAACGCCGAACCCGTGGCCGGCAGGCTCCACAGCATGCGCTCTTGCTCAGGGCGGAACTCACGCATGACTTCTGTCAGTTCGTAATTCATGTCAGCTTCGACACGCACCGCTGCCTCTTGCTTCTCGGGGGTCTCTTTACCGATGATCTTCGTGCGCACTGGGCCCGCTGCAGGGAACATCTCTGTAATGGTTTCTGACTGGAACCTTACAACTGCCTCTGTAATCATGGGGTGGAACACGCCTGATGCACCGTCCCAAGGCTCTGTGCGCTCTTCGTACTGGAGGCCAAGCAGCTTCAAACCTTCGGTGTACGACTTCTCCCATTCTTTGCGGGAGCTTTTGTCGTTGTCAATATCGCTTGACAGATCGCCTGCAAGTGACTGCAGTGCAGAATCCGTAATATCTTCTGCTAAGTTACGCCCAAAATCTTCAGTGTCTTCGCCCGGCTCAATCGAAATGTCTAAGCCGTCCATGTGGATGTTCACCGCCTCTGGGTCAACGATCTCAATCTCTAATGGCTCTTCGTTCTGCGCCAGTGCGTCGATTCCTTGGGGGGCTTGGTACAAGCCTTTGTCGATGTTTGTTGCCATGTTGGTCCTTAGTAGTAAGCGTTTTGACGACGCCGGAAGATTTTAGGCTCGTCTTTCTCATCAGAGTCTAACGAAATAAACCCGCCTTGGCGATAGCGCAGGAGTGCCTGTGTCGTTGTATCCACGTAGTCATCGTTCTCGCCCACTGGGAAAGCTGCGATTTCTTCGATAACTTCTCGCGCCCAGCGCGTGTCAGGTGCCCATACTTTACCAGAGGTGAACAAATCCGCCACAGCATTAAGCCGGACCATTTTATCGTTACCTCGGGAGGGGCTGAATTCTTGTACGGGGATGCCCATGTTGCGCAGTTCTTGTATTAGCGGTGCGCCGGCGGCTTTCTTCTCCACGATAAACGCGTCTGGCTCCCATTCTTTCCAATGCTTGAGTGCTACTTGTTTCAACTCTGGGAACGCCATACGGTCTTTAAACGCATCGAGCAGGATTACCTGCGGGCTGTCGCCCTCGTCTTCGTTGTAGAACACGCCCCATGTCGTACAGGCTGAATAGTCGGCCGTGTTCTTTGTCTCAAACGCCGTATCCCAACTCTGCAGCACGTAGTCGCACCGTGGAGGCTCATCTGGTAGCCAAATTCTCCAGTGTTTACGTGAGACAAGCGCGGAGTTCTCGGCCGTGGGCTGCTGCATGTACTGCGCGTTCCAATACCGTGGCTCGATACTGGCCTTGGTCGCCTTCAATGTCTCCAGCGGCCACTGCTCCGGCCAGAGCGACTTCTCGTTGTCCTCGTTCTCGTTCAAAATGGCCGGCAGCTCCACGATCTCCCACGGCAAGGAGTCCGGGTTCTTCATCTGGTACGTCAGCAACCGGCCGGTCAGGTCCAAGAGCGACCAGCGCGTCATCACGATGATGATCGCCCCACCCGGCATCAAGCGCTGCAATGGGCCGGTCTGGAACCAAGACCACGCGGTGTCAAACGCAAGCCGGCTGTTGATCTTTACGTCCTGCTCAGAGTGTGGGTCATCAATAACGAACAGATCAGCACCACGACCGGCAAGGGCACCGCCCACACCAGCCGCGTAATACTGGCCCCCAGCAGAAGTAGACCACTTGCCTGCAGCCTTTTGGTCAGATGCCACGTTTGGTTGCGGGAAAATCTCATGGTACTCCTCCGTATCGAGCAAATTTCGCACTCGGCGACCGAAATCCTCGGACAAACCAGCGGTGTGGGTGCCCATGATGATCTTTTTCTCGGGGTACTTGCCTAAAAAATAGGCAGGGAACAGGTACGAACTGAATTCGGACTTACCCATACGGGGTGCGATGTTGATGATGACGCGTTTCTTGCGCCCCTCGATCACGTCCGTAAAAATCTTGGCTAGCTTCCTGTGCTGGGGCCCAATCTTGAACCCGGGGTACACGGCGTTGGCAAAACCAAGCATGTTTCCCTGCGCGGCCGTCAGGCTGGCTCGGCGTTCTCGAATGTCCAAATCATCCATAAGCTCCATTTTGTCCTTTATGGACATCGTGGGCAGGGCCCGCATAAGCGCTTCTAGCTCAGGCTTACTTAGGGTGGTGAGTTGGTCAAGGTTCATTGGCGGCTGGCTCTGGTGGGGCTTCTGTCCCCTTATCACTTATGTCAACCACGTCTACAACGTGCATGAACCGGTTAAGTTTTTCCTTGATCCGCTGGTCGAGCTCGGTGTCGGTCATCTCTTCCTTCTTGACCTCGATCTTGTCGGTGAACAGGCCGATCTCGGTGACCTTGCCCAGCAACCCAAGTGCCTTTAGGCGGATGTTGGCGTTGGGGCTTTGTGTTTCTTCGACCAGTTTTGCAACTGCATACCCACGAAGCTCCTTGGCTTGGTGCACAAACTCCCAGTCGTAGGCGGTCAGCATCCCAACAAGGTGTTGTACGGCCGCAGGTGTCTTCACATGGGCCCGCGCGGTGTGGGTAATTTCTTCGGGGGAGGCGGAAACGATGTTGGCAAACGCTTCACGGGCTGATTTGGTGTCGATTTCGCTGACAAGAGCGTCTGAGTCAACGGCTCCTAGCTCCTGCAGCCAGTCTTTTGTTTGGATTTTTGCGTCGAGCACGCCGACGGAGGACACCTTCGCAGGGTCCTGCACATTCTTGGTGGTGTACTCAAACACCTCCGGTTCAAAATCAATCAAGTGGTCTAGCATGCGTAAGCCGTTGAAGCCTCGTTGGGGATAGTGTACACTACGTTTTGGTAACTGTGCAACTTCGTTGGTTGATGTTGTTCATTTGCTTCTCCTCGATCAACTCTGTTGGTCTTTAAACCCTCGGTAACCCCGGGGGTTTTTTTTATTTTTCGTAGAAATTTTTTTGAGGTGCCTCTTTTTTAAGCATGGGGGGCCTGTAGGGGGTGGGTCTGGGGGATTCAAATAGCGCCATTTGGGTCCTTGATTTTCGGCGTAGCATGCAGACCGAAAACGAAACCTGCCACGACTTTCTCTAGTCGTTTATTTGTCTAAGGTTATACAAAGTGTGCTGTGCGGCTACGAAACAGTGTTTATGGCGGCAATGCGACGCGACCCTAAAAAGGGGTTGTACCCCCACGGTGGGGTCAGCCGATATACCCCCATTTTGTATAGTTTAGTTGTCGATGCAGCAGGGATTCGCTCTACTGTATTAAGACACATTTCTATTGGAGAAACATCCCATGACACACGCTATCAATGTGCAAGCAATCGCTCAATCCTACGCAGACTTCGTTGACGCAGGTGCAACCTACGGTGCAGCCATGCGTGAAGCCGCCAAGAAACTCGGTGGAACACCATGTGCCACGCTGTTGGAAGCACTAGCCAAGGTGCACGCCGACAAGTATGCGTGCAACTACACATGGAACGCAGTCGGTGCGGCGGTCTTTTATGACGGTGCAGAGAGTACCCGTGAGAGCCGCAACAACCCCGCCCGCATGAGTTGGGCACGCAATGTGATGGCGCACTTCGAGACTGCAAGCAGTAAGAGCAACAAGAAAACCCCAACCAAGGTCAGCAAGGATGTCGTAGAGGCTATCCAAGCGGCGTTGGCAGGGTTGACCAAGCCTGAGTGTGCGGCGGCGTGCAAGGCGGCTCTGGAAGGTTTGTCGTTCGAGTAAGCCGTGGCACACCATGTGCCACCAAGTTTTCCGTGTGAGACTCCGAGGGCGGGGCTTGCACGGTGTTTCGTTTCATGTCCAACGAGTTGCGTTTTGCACACGTTGGCTTTTTTGTGACTGAGCAGTCACTTTTCAAACTGGAGAACCAAAATGAAGTTCGCTTACATACCCAAGGCAGAGTACCGCATCGGGCAAGTCATCCAAGTACACGGCAAGCCCATGCGTGTGGAGAGTTACACCCACACGGGGAAAAATGTCACCGTACACACGCTTGAGGGGGCGTTGCGCTTCGAGCGCATTGTGTGTATCTGCACCGATGCGCCTGCTATTGAAGCCGTGGCACACCCTGTTCCACCAACTGCCTAAAAAAGAGGCACTGGCAAGGCTGGCAGAGCGTTATTCACAAATGCAGAATTTCTGCCATGCCCAAACCCGCGCCAACACTAGCGAAGCCCCATTTATGTACCAACATATCTATCTATATCTATATAACTTAAGAAAGGTAGTAGGGTATCTTTCGCCTATGTAAGTGCATCTATACACACCACAACACACACCTGCTAGGGTGTAATAGCACCTCCGAAACCATGTGATACATTGGTACATAACCCCGCAAACCCGCACCAACACAGGGCTCGCCGTTGGCAGAAATTCTGCATTTGCTAATAACCCTCTGCCAAAAATGAAAAAACCTGCCAAAATGTTCGCTTCCGTGTGTGTATTATTAACTGCAAGTGTGTATACATATGCGACAAGTGTGTAAAGAAATCTCCGTGGCACACCGTGTTCCACCAAATAAACTTACACGCTACAAGCACATACCGCTTGATTATGACCCGCAAGTGTGTATAATAGGGTCGCCGAGCGTGGCATATTTACACCAAGTGCATAAAGGATTTGAACCCATGACCTACACATCTATCGACAAACTTATACAGATGAAGCCGAAAGCACGGCACAATCTACTCACTAAGCAGCATAAAAACCCCGAAGAACGAGCAAGGATTGCTGCGCTAGCGGTAGCCGCACACGAAGCCCAGCGTGTGGAAGCAATCAAGAAAGCACAGCACACGAAGTTGTGGACAGCGCTGATACACCAGTTAGTGCGACACAGACCCACCGCCACGGGACAGTTAAAGCGTAGGCAAGCCGAGTTAGACGCAGCCCCTGAAGAATTGAAGGATTGGGCGTTCGTGAACACCTACACGCAGTACATCGCCCTACTGGACAAACTCAGGAGTAAGTTGCACCAGTACAAGGACACGAGCGGGCTAAGCCCCGCCAACCTAGCCAAGGAGAAGGGCATACCCAACAACGGCGCACATTGGGTGGACTGGATACCCGCCAACATCCGCACGCAGTTCACGAGCCGCATAGAGGAGATATACGCTAGCCATGTTGAAAAGCCGATGGAGTTGTTCACTCGCAAGCCTTACACACCCCCGAAGAAACGCCCATCACAGGCGAAACCGCTGCTCAAACGGGTACGGGACAAGACCGCCATCGAACTACTGCGGGACAAACTAACCCTTGCCGACACCGAGGTGCTGCGGGCTACGCATGACTTCACATATGGCGACCTAGGCGAACTCACGGCGCAGCG
Organism: Chloridella minuta; assembly: GCA_032273045.1. Lineage (NCBI taxonomy): Eukaryota > Xanthophyceae > Mischococcales > Pleurochloridaceae > Chloridella > Chloridella minuta. Next base: position 11,768 of record JAUKPQ010016884.1, read on the forward strand.
GGACGCACTCATAGAGGCTCTAGCCGAGGCGAAGCGGGAGAAGAACCGCAGGAACGCACTCAGGTACTACCACGAGCGCCGAGCAGAGATGCAGGCGTGGCGTGAGGAACAGAAGAAACTGGGGAATATCTAGGAAGCCTTGCGAAGGCAGGGAACGGTCATTCTTTGGTGGCACATGGTGTGCCACGGAACGGTTAGCAGCTTGCCGTCTCAAGCTGCACTAGCAAACTAGGAGAAAGTAAATGATTAGACAAACTAGCATCAAAGCCACAGAGTTGGCGAAGTTGAGAGCGTACAGGGACGAGTTCGCCAAGCGAGCGGAGTCATCCGAGCGCAAGCGCAAAGCCTTGGAGAACGCCGAGCGCTACATGGTGACATGGGAGACCGAGAAACTACGGACACAACCACTACGGAGAATGAAATGAAAGTAGCCGAACTGATTGCGGAGTTAAGCAAGTTGCCGCCCGACACGCTCGTGTATGGGTGGAAGAACGACAGGTACGAAGTGCTAGAGATTGACGACTCGTACCTTGCAGAAGACGGATTTATCGACATCAACTTAGGAGAATGAAATGAACCAAGCACCCGCATCCCACTTTTACGCCTGTACCCCGTTCACATGGGGGACGACCACCGATGAGCGTGA
>JAUKPQ010016895.1:0-12404 GCA_032273045.1 Chloridella minuta
TATCTTCTAGGGATTTTCTTAAGTCGTACCAACTCTTAAGTCTTGCTTCGTAGTTTAATTGAAATACATTAGTCACACTCTACTTATCATTTATTGATAAGAATGTTTAGAAAGTTACAGTGCCGGTACCTGAAGTAAATTTATAGATTTTATATCCTGGTCGAGATGTTGTATCAGAAGTAGGTACATTAGAACCAGTAGTAGTAACACCGTTGACAACCAATCCAGCTGAGAAAGCAGCTATATCTGTATAAACATTTGGATATGCGAGTATAACTATACCGGATCCGCCTGCAGCACCCGCGCCGCCAGGGCCGCTTGTAGATCCTGATTTACTTGTACCGCCACCGCCGCCGCCGCCGGTGTTTGCAGTTCCAGGATTCCCTGCACTTAAGAATGTTGCTCCACCGCCACCGCCGCCGCCTGCGCCACCTAGACCAGGAACCCCGTTAACTGAGTCACCGCCACCACCACCACCGCCTGCATAAGTTATAGATGAACCAGAAATACTTGATGATGTTCCTGCACCACCTACCCCGCCGGCAGCACTAACTCCAGTACCACCTACTGCGGCAGCGCCGCCGCCGCCGCCGCCAGAAGATGATAAACTTTGAATTGTAGCCGGTCCGCCGTTATTACCTTGTCCTGCAGTTCCTGTTCCAGCTGTTGATTGATAGGTGGCGCCGCCACCGGATCCCCCGTTCCTGACAGCATTTGTGCCAGCACCTTGTTGACCAGAGCCGCCGCCGCCTCCTAAAGCGGTAATAGCACTGAATACTGAGTCGCCCCCTTTACCCCCATTACCGGAATTAAAATTAGGGCCAGCAGTGCCTCCGTTACCAACAGTTACAGTAAGAGCAGAACCAACGCTTACGGCAAGCCCCGTTGCAGTTTGTAACCCACCGGCACCGCCGCCACCGCCGCCAGTAGTGTTACCATCACCGCCACCACCACCGCCTCCTCCAACTACTAGATAGTCAACTGTAGGTGTTACTGAAACGGTCACTCCTACTAATAATGATCCTCCCGAGAATGATGCGCCGCCGGTTATTGTTATTGCCATAATATTTTAAAAAGTTATACTGCCAGAAGCAGTGAATATGTATATATTATTTCCACCATTTGTTGTCATTACTGGACTACCGGTAGTTGCGCTAGCAGATGAAGCTGTTGATAATATAACTACGCCATTGCCACCTTTTGGAGCAGTAGAGTTTAATGCTGATAGATAAGTGGCGCCGCCGCCGCCTCCACCGGTATTTGCTGCGCCGGCTACATTGCCATTACCTCCACCTCCAAGACCGCCTGTACCGTTAAATCCTGAGTCGGCGCCACCAGCGCCACCACCAGCAAAATAAACACTGCCGGCACTTACTTGTCCTACACCATATGTAGTAGCGTTAGCAGAAGAAATAATTGTACTAACAACACCAACACCACCATTGCCACCGTTACCAGCTGGATCATGGTAAATCCATGTGCCGGCGCCTCCGGCGCCTCCGCCGCCACCGGCTGGCCAGCCACCATTAACAGTTGCGCCGGCTGCTGTCCATGCTGCTTGTGATGGGGCACCATTGCCGCCTTGTCCTGATGTGCCAACGGCACCTACGTTGTATGAGCTGCCTCCACCTGAGCCGCCGATGTTACCTGCTACGTGTGTAGGGAATGATGAACCTCCACCACCGCCGCCGACAGCAGTAACAGTAGTAATACCACTGCCAGAAATTACAGAATTTCCACCGTTTGTTCCAGTGGTTGGAAGAGTATTACTAACTCCGCCAGCACCACCTGCTCCTACGGTAATAGTGATAGTTACAGCAGCGCCAACTGTTGCTGAGCCTGTTAGAAAGCCGCCTGCACCTCCACCAGCGCCGCCAGTACCGCCTCCTGATGAAGCTGCTCCACCGCCTCCTCCGCCACCTGCTACGGCTATATAACTCAGTGTGGCGCCACCGACCGGAGGTGAAGTAACAGTCATCCCAATTAATCTCATTCCCGTGAAAGCTATAGGCATATATGTTCTTTAAAAGTTAAAGTGCTGGCCATTCGTAGAATACTAATCCGCCAGCACCACCACCACTACTACAAAATGATGATGTGGAAGTAGTACCTCCTCCACCACCTCCACCCATAGCCCATATTTTCACACTTGTGCATTGAGCAGGCAATATAGTATTTGTTGTTATTCCTGGATTATTAAGAAGTGTAGTAGTGGTAGTTCCACCTGCTACATATTGTATAAGCACAATTCCGGCACCACCGGAACCACCTGCTCCACCGACGGCACTAAGTCCGCCGCCGCCGCCACCATAACTAGCAGCAATGCCGGGTGTAGCAAGTCTGGATTGTCCGGACGCTCCGCTTCCATATGGGCTGGCCCATGTAACTCCTGCTGCTGTCATTGCTGCTGCTATACCATTCCAATTGCCCGGTACGCCTGGAGCACCACCACCGGCACCTGAAGTTCCAGCAGCGCCATTGGCGCCACCGCCTCCTCCGCCGCCAACAGCAGTACCATTGCTACTTCCACCTGAGCCGCCTGTGCTAGTTTGTACGCCGGCTGGATTAAGTAGAACAACGCCACTATTTAATGTATAGCTGCCGCTTCCCCCGCCGCCGCCGGCAACCGAGCCATTTGAAATTTGAGAACCGCCAGCACCTCCCCCGGCAGAAAGATTAACCCCATTGAAACTTACTGTTGTGGTGCCACCAACTGCACTACCACCGCCACCAAAATTGACATAGGATGTAATTACACCTACATAAGCAGTTTGAATAGTCAAATTAGTTAAACTAAATGAACCAGTAAATGTTATTGCCATAGATTACCCGTAAGTAGCATTTAGAGTATACCATTGTCCGCCTGGAGCAGTTGCTGCTGCGGTACAGATAAAGTCAAGTCTAGCTCCAGCGGGTTGTGAGTAAGCAGCATTTGCTGACTGCGTGTTGATAATACCATTGCCTAACGGATAGACTGCTAATGCATTAGCACTAGTGTTAACAATTGTAATTCTATAACCAGCTACTGCTGTTGGCAAAGTAACACCGTTGCCAGATAACACAGTAGAAACTACGTTGATATCTTTAGTAAGCGCAGTAGCAGTTCCTTGAGTAGAACCCGCAGCAGAGATACCAGTTGCCACACTATTAACAAAGTTATTAGCAGCAGTAAATGTATTTGCGCTGATATTATTAGCACCAGAAATGCTACCACCTGTACCGGTTCCAGCAACAAAGTTCGTAGCAGTAACATTACCATTAAAGTAACTGTTGCCAGCGCCTACGTATATTGCGTAAGCATTACCCAATGTTGCGTTAGTGCCAGCAGCTGGAGCATTAGCAATATACAATGTAGCTGCGTTTGTGAATGTAACTGACGCATTTGCTGCGGCTAATGTTGGTTGAGCAAAAGCATGAATTGCCGCATTAGCAATAGTAGCACTAGCTGCTGCTGAATTATCTGTATATGTACTTGCTATAGCACGAATACCTAAATTACCTGTTACAGTTGATACGTTGGCATTACCAGTTGCTGCGCCTGAAGCTGTGTGATTATTAGCTGTAATAGTCGCATTACCTGCATTGGTTATAATACCCGCTGCTGTAATTGATACCACGTTAGCTGTGCCAGTTATACCAAAGTTAACATTTGCGTTAGCAACTATAGATACGTTACTGTTACCGTTTTGAACTAATCCACTATTGATCGTAGTAATATTACCAGTTGTAATAATAGCAGTGCCGGTACCTATGTTACCTACGTTAGCATTACCTGTACCAGTATTCAATGTACCGGCTACGTTAACACCTGTACCAGTTACTATTAATATATTAGCATTACCGACTGCTGAGATATTAACATTACCATTGGCTGCTGGAATACTTACATTACTATTACCATTACTGACAATAGCTACGCTAACTCCAGTTAACGCAGATCCATTGCCAACAAAGAAATTAGCATTTAAGTTACCACTCGCATCTCTTAACGCAATAGTACTTGCTGTGTTTGCTGATGCTGTGGTTGCTCCATTCAATAGGTTGGCATTTAAGTTTGCTACTAATGTGTTTGAACTAACTGTAAATGGAGCAGTACCCGTTGTTACGTTAGATGTGAATGTGTTGGCAAATATTACGTTAGCGCCAGTTAAGTTACCACCAGACCCAGAACCTGCTACAAAGTTACCAGCAGTAATGTTAGCACTAGAGGTTAGATTACCAGCAAAGTAACTGTTACCGCTACCTACATACAAGGAGTACGGGTTAGTAATTACAGCATTTGTATTAGCTACCGGAGCACCTGCGATATAGAATGTTGCTGCGTTTGTAAACGTGACTGTAGTATTTGCTGCTGCTAAGTTTGGTGCTGCTATTGCGTGAATAGCTGCGTTGGCTATAGTGGCGCCTGATGCTGCTGAATTATCTGTATACGTAGAGAATATCGCACGTATACCTAAATTACCTGTTATAGTTGATACATTAGCATTACCGGTTGCTGCGCCTGATGCGGTATAATTATTAGAAAATACAGTGCCGTTAGATGCGTTAGCAATAATAGCTGATGCGTTTGAGATGTTACCATTAATTGTAGTAATGTTACCGGTTGTAGCAATTAACGTTGTTGTACCTAAGTTACCAACGTTAGCGTTACCTGTGATGTTTGCTGTTCCAGTAATGTTAGCGCCAGTTCCAGTAATAGTCATTGTTGTATTACCAACTGCTGCTATTGTTACGTTGCCGTTTGCTGTAGCAATATTAACATTACTATTGCCGTTTGCGTGTACACCCAATAAGTTGCCGCCAGTGATATTACCTGTACCAGTAATGGCGCCAGCGCCAAATCCTAAATTACCTACATTAGCATTACCTGTGATGTTTGCTGTTCCAGTAATGTTTGCGCCAGTACCTGTAATAGTTAATGTTGTATTACCAACTGCGGCTATAGTAACGTTACCGTTTGCGGTGGCGATAGCTACGTTACTATTACCATTTGATAATGTACCAGTGAAGAAATTAGCACTTACTAAGTTTGCGCCAGTGATATTACCGCCGGTACCAGAACCAATTGTAAGATTAGCCACATTAGCGTTACCAGTGGCATTCAATGTACCTGAAATGTTTGCGCCTGTAGCAGTTACAACTACCACATTAGCAGTACCGACTGCTGATATATTAACGTTACCATTGGCACTTGGAATATTTACATTACTGTTACCATTGCTGATACTTGAAGCAGAAACAGATAAAGTTACGAAACTTAAATTGCCGGCGCCATCTGTTTGTAAATATTGGCCACTACTTCCACCTGTTACTTTTACGTTCCCAACCGGACCCAATGATACATTGCTTGCCCCGGTCATATTGACTGTACCGGTTGATGTTAAACCAGTTAATGTACCAACTGATGTGATGTTTGATTGTGCTGCTGTTGTTACAGTACCTGCTGTAGTCGCTGATCCTGCTGTAGCTACACTTAAGTTTGCTACTTGAGTTGTTGAAGTTACAACAAACGGAGCAGTACCTGTAGCCACATTTGATATCAATTGCGGAGATGTTACATTTGCTGTAGCAAGAACTTGAGCAGTACCTATGTTACCAACGTTGGCATTACCCGTACCTGTATTCAATGTACCTGCTACATTAACACCTGTACCAGTGATTGTCATTGTAGTATTGCCAATAGCAGCAATAGTTACATTGCCGTTAGCAGTTGCTATATTTACATTACTATTACCATTGGCATGAGGGCCAATCAAGTTGCCAGCTGTGAGATTGCCAGTAGTAGTAATAGTACCACTACCAGTGTTCAATGTACCTGCTATATTAACACCTGTACCAGTTACAACTACTACATTCGCATTGCCAATTGCTGATATATTGACGTTACCATTTGCCGATGGGATATTTACGTTACTATTACCATTAGTAATGCTTGATGAACTGATTGATACAAATGATAGATTTCCTGCGCCGTCAGTTTGAATTACTTGACCACTACTACCGCCTGTTACTTTTACGTTCCCGACTGCGCCTAAAGATACATTACTTGCGCCAGTTAAGTTAATTACACCTGTTGCTGTTAATGCGGTTAGTGTACCTACACTAGTTAAACTAGAGGTAACGATTGGTGAATTAAGTGCTGTGCCAGCTAGATTGGCAGCATTTGCTTGAATTACTACATTAGATGCTGCTGTTAATTGTCCTTGACCATTAACTGTAAACGTTGCTACACGATCACCATTGCCATATGAAGCTGCTGTTACTGCTGTATTAGCAATACTGAATACAGTTCCACTTAATCCTAATCCAGTACCATTGCTATAAACTTGTGAAGTACTGAATGTTGCGAATGTGATATCTGACGTACCAAATATGATTGTCCCGGCCGGAGCAGAAACAACAAAAGCAGTACCTATATTAACATTACCTTGACTAGTAAAGAAATAGTCATTGATACTAAATTGAGTTGTGCTATTTGCTCCATATTCATCAGCATCAGTAGCACGTACAATAGCAGTAGAGTTAGCATAAGTGTAAATACCGTTCCACGTTGCGTTAGCTTCATTTTTAACAAGAATACGAGTTCCAACTGTAGCAATATTTACTGTATCAATTGTTGTAAATGTTCCAGTTGTGCTAATGTATGCTCCTATACCATTAGCAGCACCATTTGGTGAATTGTATGATGTTGTTCCACCTGTAGCAGTTGCCAGTGTGGTTGTAGTTGCTACATTGACTGGTTGATGATAACTAATACCGCTTGTTACTTGTTGGTCAACATATGCTTTTGTAGCAGCATCTTGATTATTAGAAGGATCTTTAACGTTAGTGATGTATGTGCTATTAGCATCAATGTTACCCGTACCATTTGGTGCCAAGTTAATGTTTGTATTAGTTCCAGCAGATGCGATAGTTAAGGCGCCTGTTCTACCAACAATGTTGTTAGTAATTACATTACCGGTTGCCGTGACATTTGAGTTTGCTGTTACATTACCATTAGCTAAGATATCACCAGCAGATGATATAGATACTAATTGAACGTTAGCTAGTCCAGCGTTATAGAATTTAAATCCATCATTTGAACCAGCACTAAATCTTGCGAATGGGTGAGCGTAATCTAAGATTACTCCATCAGTAAATGTTCCTGGATAGGCATCTGTTGCTACTACACCATTTGAAGCACTAATATAGCCAGTTGATATTACATTGCCAGTATTTGCGTTGCCGGTAACTGTTAAACTAGTTAATGTACCGACACTAGTAATGTTTGGCTGTGCTGCTGTTGTTAGTGTACCGGCGTAATAATTAGATGTTGTAAGATTACCTAAATTAGCATTACCACTAGAAACATTTCCGGTAACACTTAATGATGTTAGTGTACCAACTGATGTAATATTTGGTTGAGCATTTGTATAAACTGTTCCGGCCACTAATGCGTTAGCTACTTGTCCACTTACATTAGCACCGGCTACCGCATTAGCAGTTGTAGAATATGTTACAGTACCGGTTACATTGGCACCAGCTACTGAATTAGCAGTAGTTGCGTATGTTACAGCGCCACTTACATTAGCACCAGCTACTGAATTAGCAGTAGTTGCGTATGTTACGGCGCCACTTACATTAGCACCAGCTACTGCGTTTGATGTTGCTGCGTATGATACTTCTCCGCTTACGTTAGCGCCGGCCACTGCGTTCGCTGTTGTAGCGAATGATACTGCTCCAGTTACATTAGCACCTGTCAAAGAAGTTAGTGAACTACCGTTACCACTAAAATAATTAGCAGTAGCAAGATTACCTAAATTAGCATTCCCTGATGTGATGTTACCTGTGCCAGTATTTAATGTTCCAGCTACATTAACACCTGTCCCTGTTATTGTCAGTGTAGTGTTACCAACTGCTGCTATAGTGACATTACCATTTGATGTAGCGATTCTTACATTACTATTACCATTTGCTAATGGTCCAATTAAGTTACCTACAGTAGCATTACCAGTTACTGCTAGGCTAGTTAATGTACCAACTGATGTGATATTTGGTTGACTTGCTGTTGTTAGTGTACCTTGAAGAAAGTTTGCTTGTCCTAAATTGCCCAAATTAGCATTATTAAACTGAGCATTTCCGAGTACAGTAAGTACGTTACTTGTTTTATTGAAAGTGAAATTTGCGCTAGTATCTGTGTTTCCATCTGTAATAAAAACGATTTCAGTGTTGCCACCCGAAATTGCGAAATTACCACTAAAATTACCAAGAAATGTGTTTGCGCTAATATTATTAGTAGCCGTAATGTTTATGGCATTTACTATGTTACTTCCAGATAGGTTTAAATTATCTCCGGCAGGCAATTCATCAATACTACTATTTGCTGCTACAACAATTAACGGAAAATAATCTGCCATCTTTTATCCTAAATATTTTATCTATGTATTTATCAAACCACCGGAACGTAAATATTTCCACTTCTGGAACCAATGACTAAATTGCCCATTGTTACAGTTATTTGAATTGAGCCGGTTCTAGTTCCTACATAAAAGAAACCGCCGCCACCTCCGCCACTGTTTGCCCAAGATAAATTTCCTGAACCGTCTGTGCTAAGAAGTTGTCCGGCAGACCCGCCTGTAATTTTTACATTACCCACGTTACCCAAATGACTTAATCCATTAACTGTTAAGTCAGGTGTGATGACGTTGCCGCTGCTGTCAATGATAACGTTAGCAACGCCGCTGATATCTTCAACGGCGAAGCCCGCGTTAGATACTAATGATACTAATGCCATTATACTAACCTAATTTGTGTTGTCCAAACTGTTGCGTTGCTGCTTGCCGGTGTTGCTTGTAAACTAATCTCATATACACCTGCGCTTGCTGAAGTCATATTTACTGCTAATGCTCCAGTAGTTCCGCCCAATCTTACTCCACCGTAGATTGCGTAATCTACAGAAGTTCCATCGGTTACCGCTTGAACAGTAGCTACACTATATTTTAATCCAGCAGCTTCTATACCCTTAACAAAGAATTCTACACCAACTACGTCAGTGCTACTAACTGTAAACTGAGCAATAGTTTGATTTGCTGATGTTGAAAGGGTTGTAGTAGTTTGAGCAGTTATAATAGAGTTGCCAACATTTACATTGGCAACACTTACTGTATTTGCTGTTACTACATTACCTAAACTAACATTAGCTGCTGCCGGGAATATTGTATTACCGTTATTAGCAAATGTCCATGTGTTAGATGTTGAACCACCTGTACCTGTTTGAACTGTTACATTACCACCACGTAGTTGTTTTAAGTTTGTTTGGGTAGTATCTAATTGTAGTTGTGAACCTTCAAATGTTCCACCTACAATCTGTGATGCACCACCTAAGGTGACTTGTCCACCTGGACCAAATTGTGTCGAATTGCCACCCGATGTGATTGCGATAATGCCTGTACCACTACCCAATTCAATACGTGTATCATATGTACTAGCGTTCTGAACAATTGCTGGGGCAAATACAGCAGTATTAGCAATTATGTTTGCACCAGTAATGTTGCCGGTGAAGTTAGCGATATTACCATTAACTTGATTCGCTACATTTACATAATTAGCTGTTACTAAATTACCCAAATTAGCATTTAATGCTGAATTGATATTACCAGTGAAGTTTGCTGTATTGCCTGCTAATTCTAAATTAACAGTTAAGTTACTTAAAATAACGTTGCCACTGAAGTTAGCAGTATTACCAGATAACGCTAAGTTGACAGTTGCGTTGTTTGAAGTAATATTGCTATTGGCGCTAAAGTTGTTAGCAAGTACGTTTGATGTTACTTCAATATTAGCAGCAGTTACTTTAGCATTTGAATTAACATTACCTGCTAATAGGTTGCCAGTTAAATTTAAACTTGTACCAGTTGCTACACCGATATTAGGTGTTGTGAATTCCGCATTAGCCTTAACAACAATGTTGCCACCGGATATCGCAGTTGTAACACCATCTATATTAGCTGAAATTATAGTACCAGATACACTAATACCATTTGCGCCAGTGTATGAGCCTCCACCAGCAAATTGACTCCATAGTAATTGTGTTGTTCCAACTACGATTGGCGGTACTGCGTTAGTAGTACATACCCAACCAGTATCTGCTTGGCCGGTGCCAGTTTCAATGAATGTAAACGCGCCGGGCATTTCTGCCGCAAGGTCAAAGTCAACAGCACGAGTTAATACCCAAGCAACTGATACAGTACCTTCCGTAGTCAATACATAGATACCATTGAATGCTGCTGACGGGGTTGTGTCGTCTATATATGCGCCAACTTCATCTTTAATAAGAACACGCTGACCAACTGTAATACTTTCACCATTTAATACTAATACACCTGCAGCGTCTGCTGTCAAGGTTGCTCCGACACCACTTGTTCCATTGTCATATGTATATGAAACAGCGATTGCCGCATTAGATGCCGCATGAACAGATGCTTTAGGATCAAGTCCTTGAGCAATACTATCAACATAGTATTTTGTTGCTGCGTCAGTTGCTGCTGTTGGTTCTGCTAAACTTTGAATTTTGAATCCACCAACATCAACTGTGCCGTTACCATATGGACGTAATTGAATATATGTATTACCTGTTTGCTCCGCTGATAATACTAAGTTACCACCTTGTGATGTTAGGGTATTGCTATACAATGCGCCGAATGTACCATTGCCATTTGCTGTTACATAACCAACAACATTTGTACCTACATTACTGATGCTTACTACGTTAGCAGTACCGGTTGCGCTAACTGTTATATTACCATTAGCTGCGATAGCGATATTACTATTACCATTTTGTATTTGTCCAGTTTGAACAAAATTAGCGATTGCTAGATTACCTAAGTTAGCATTTAGTGCTTTGATGTTGCCAGTAAAGTTAGCAGTATTTCCTGATAATTCTAAATTAATTGTTAGATTACTTGTTATTAGGTTGCCAGAAAGATTTCCATCAGTTCCAACAAAAGTAGTAGCGGTGATTACATTGACACCTGAAATATTACCACCAGACCCAGAACCAGTAACGATGTTTCCACCAACGTTCAAGTTGTTAGTAACATTTGCTGAACCAGAAGTAATGTTATTAGTAACGCTAATATTATTAGCGTTAGAGATATTGCCTTGAACAACTAAATTATTAGTTAAGTTTGCATAATTAGCAGTTACTAAGTTACCAAGATTAGCATTTAGTGAGTTAATATTACCACTAAAGTTACCTGTTGTTGTTTGAATATAACCATACCCAGAGTCACCACCAAGTTCAGTTCCACCTGAGCCAACTTTTAATACTTGATTTGGAGCATCATATGTTAAGCCACTAGAACCAACTAATATATTGCTAGCGTTAGCATAAGGAATTTGTGTGTTTGCTAATGAAGTTACCTGGGTATAGTTAGCGATTACTAAGTTACCTAAGTTTGCTGTGCCGGTTGCCGGCCCTGTCAAATTACCAGTTGTGTCAAATACCCATTGTTCAGCTCCAGTAGCATTAATATAAACATTACCGTTAGCTGTTGGCACAGATACATTACTATTGCCATTTTGAATTATTGTTGGGCTACCTGTTGCTGCCCAACTTAATCCACCTGAACCGTCTGTGGTTAATACGTATCCGCCACTGCCACCACCAATATGTACATTAGCTACATTGCCTAAGTTAACGTTAGCGTTGTTAGTAGCAAAATCTATCGTGCCACCATTACTTGTAAAGGAGTTAGAATACGTTACATTAGCACCTAATATATCACCACCGGTTAAAGTAAGATCGCCACCGGTCCCACTTGTACTGAAATCACTTGCTGTTACTGTACCAGTTACACTTAAACTTGATAAAGTGCCGACGCTTGTAATATTTGGCTGAGCATTATCAACGACAGTGTTTGCTACCGTAGCATTGCCGGCGTATGTCGCATAATTTGCGTTAGCTACTTCACCAGAAACATTTGCTCCACTTACTGAGTAAGCAGTTCCAGCATATGTTGCGTAGTTAGCATTAGCTACTTCACCTGTTACATTTGCTCCGCTTACTGCGTAAGCAGTGCCAGCATATGTTGCGTAGTTAGCATTAGCTACTTCACCTGTTACATTCGCTCCACTTACTGCGTAAGCAGTACCTGCGTATGTCGCATAATTTGCGTTAGCTACTTCACCGGAAACATTTGCTCCGCTTACTGCGTAAGCAGTTCCGGCATACGTTGCGTAGTTAGCGTTAGCTACTTCACCGGATACATTAGCTGCTTGAATATTGCTTAGATTATTGCCTGATCCAATAAAGAAATTAGCATATACAGCATTGCCTAAATTAGCAGATCCGGCTGCTGGCCCTATTAAATTACCAGTAGTAGTAAATATCCATTGATCGGCACCTGTAGCATTGATGTAGACGTTTC
>JAUKPQ010016906.1:0-12392 GCA_032273045.1 Chloridella minuta
TCTTTGCTCACTGCATCTCCATTGACATACTCGATGTCGCTAATGTTGTTGACTTTGATACGGATGGTGTCGGGGCAGTTGGGAAATGCACCGTTGTTTTCTACTGTCACGAAGTTACCTTTGGCGCCAGATTGAAAGCCTGACACAAGATTGAAAGCGATGTTGCGCACAGGTTTGTTACGATACACACCTTTAATTACACGAATTGCACTCATTGTTGGCTCCTTTGAAATGCGTTGTTGTTTACTGTTTATGTCTCTATTATAGCAAATAACGGATTATTGGTCAACCTGGGCAAGCAGGTATTGTGTTTCAAACACTTCTGCGGCTTGTAATACTTTAGCACTATAAATCATGCGTCCGTGCTTGGCAATATCAGCCAACAGTTCCAGCATTTCCATGCCCAAAAAGTCGCATTCTTTGTTTAGAACGTTGACAGCGGTTTCTAGTTTCATTGCAGGCTCCTTTTTGCTTTGTATGCCATTATTATAGCATTTTGGGAATTATTGGTCAACCAAAAAAGTAGTACTACCTAAGTATTACTTTTTGAACTGTTCAAAGAAGCGAGTGTTGATCTCGTCCATTTCTGCCTGCTCCACATAGAAGTCAGTAGTAGGATCGTAGTACTGGCCCTGTTTGTTGTCATAATACAACACACGACCTGAGAAGTTGAACGGGCCTTCCAGTCCCTTGCGAGGGCCGTATTTGTCACGCATCATGTCCACGGTGTCAACTACACGATATCCCATTGCTGGCTCCTTTTTGCTTTGTATGCCACTAGTATAACAAAAAGGGAATTTCTGGTCAAGTACTACTGAAGTATTACATTATTGCCAGTGCATTGCTACTACAGAATCCGCAGTGCATTCATGTGGTTTGGGCTTGCCGTGGAATACCAAGATGCTGGTCTCATCGCCAACTACAGTGGGTGCGCCGGGCTTTCTGGGCTGACGTCGCGTGAAATCATAACCACCTTCGCTGATCTGCCAACGCCAACTTTGCAGTCGATTTTGTTCAAAGTGTCTGCGTTGGTTGTGATCTATTACAGCACCGATATAATCTTGATCACCTTGATATTTTTTTATTGTGTGTGCAATTTCCAATTTTTCAAAGTCAGCCCATACATGAGCAAACTTGGCCACATTCCACCACATCACACTGCTGTTGATTCCCGAGTGTGTGGTTTTTTGCAAATATCTAAAATCTCGTATGGTCCAAAAGTAATCTGTGCTTAGTGTGGGAATCCAACTGATGTCATTGATGATCACGCAGTCAAGATCAAAGTACAACAGGTTACCTGAGTGATGTGCAGGATTGAACAACTGCATCTTGTACCACCATGATCGTTTGGGTCCTGAAATGCCTGGCCATTCTGTTAGTGCATGTTTGATCATGTGTGCTGGCACCGATCTGTATTCTTCGGTATACACATGAAAACGTATGCCTTGTGGCAAATGTCGTGTTAACATATTGTACAGTTTGTCCACATACTGCCAGTCGTAACCTGAGCCGTGAATCACACAAGCACAATCAATTATGCTGTCAGTGCAGGCTCGATTCTTTTTAGCCATAATCCTTGTCTCAATTCTTCCACAGTGTATTCAGTGTGACATATTTGTACTAGCCATGATTCTCTATCCACAGTGTATGGTTGTTCGATGTCAGCGTAGCCCACTGCCACAGGATACGCTAGACTGCTGTGACTCACAATGGGTCTGCATCCTGCAATGCCTGCTTGCGTGCCTGGTCCTGAATTGTGATTTACCACGGCATGACAGTTGAAGTGCATGTCAAAACTGTCATAGGTATTAGCCACAGGCCGTGCAACTTCCATCGTGGTGTTTGCTGGCATGTGTGGCATACGCAGTGGACTTCGTGGGTGCGCACGTATGCGTATGGGTCGATCAGTCGAATTGCGAAGAAGAGTTATTTGATCCATGACCCAGGTGGCCATGTCGCCTAGTCCTGTGACTTGCAAACTGTGTTGATGCTGTGCGGCAATAATAATTTCTGGTCCAGGATTGACCTGAGTGGCCAAACTTATCTGCAACTTTCTAGGACGATCCCAATCCAAATTGTCATGGTGTCCGTAGTACCCATCTCTGGTAATATGATTCACTGCCAATTTCCAAGTTGTGCCGCGATACAGCGCACCAATGTCTATCACAATCACCGGCTTGTTTTGTCGACGGTAGTGTTCATATACCCCCTGATTGGTCTTCATCCTACCATGCCACAACACTGACCAGATCACTGCGGCGTCTGCAGTCCGGGAATTCTCTTGTGTTTGTATGCCCGCGGCTTGGCAACAGTCCAGAAATGCACTCATTACTGGTTTACTATTCAATGCGCACTGGGCAGGAAAATAGGCTATGGATTTTATCACTGTAAATACGTCTATGAAATACACTGTAGTTACCACGTTTAATGCCAACGGTTACAATACATACGGCTCACGCATGATTGATACTTTTTTGCAAACATGGCCCCGAGAAGTAGGACTACAAGTGTATGCTGAAGCATGCACAGTCACTCAATCTGCACCAAACCTTCATGTTATAGATCTAGAACAGGCCAGTGCCGAACTGCGAGCATTTAAACAACAGTGGCGCAACGTGCCCCGAGCCAATGGCGACATATCTGCTGATCCTGTGCGAAGCCGAAGAAGAGATGCTGCCAAACCATTCAAATGGGACGCGGTGCGTTTTGCACACAAAGTATACAGCATATTTCACTGTGCCAAAAACGCCACAACAGATGTGTTGATTTGGATGGATGCAGACACCATTTGCCACAGCCCAATCACCATGCAAGACATCGAACGACTGATTCCTGCTGACAAAGACCTGTGTTTTCTTGGGAGAAAAGGCAAGTTCAGTGAGTGCGGATTGTATGCAATGAATCTTCGTTCAGTGCCCGTGCAAGATTTTCTAAAAAGATTCCAACTGATGTATGACGATGCTGAACATGGAATCTTTCAACAAGATGAATGGCACGATAGTTTTATTTTTGATGTTGTTCGTCGGCACACTGTGTTGAACGAACTTGACTGGAGCAGTCATTTGATCACAGGTGAAGGACATCCTTTGATCAATTCAGACTGGGGTGCGTACCTGGACCATTTGAAAGGTTCACGCAAAAAAACTGGACGTAGTCTGGCCACTGACTTAAAAGTCAAAAGAACCGAAGCATATTGGCAATGATATTTTTGAGCAAAAATGGTGATGACGAATACATTGACATGTATGCACATGGGCTAGGGCTTGAGAGCACACCACTAGAATCCTGGCGGTATGAAGACAGCACAGAGCCATTGATGTTACGTGGCATAATGAAGCACAAGATCATCAAACAATGTTGGGCCGATAACAGACCATTTAGGTACATGGACTCAGGGTACTTGGGCAATCGTCCTGGTTTCAAAAACCCACATGGCTGGAAACACTGGCATCGCATAGTACCTAATAACTTGCAACATGATGCAGTAATCCCGCGCCCTAGTGACCGTTGGAATCGATTGGGATTACAAGCGGCCAATCGGCGGCGTGGCAGTACAATATTGATTGTGGCACCTGACGACAAACCTTGTAAATTTTATGATATAGACTTGGACACTTGGTTGGCAGAAACCGTGGCCACTATTAAACAACACACAGACCGTCCTATTGTCATACGTGAGCGTAACAAAAGTCGCACTGATAGAAAAATCAATCGTGTGGAAAAATCATTAGACGATGTACATGCTGTAGTAACATTCAATTCAATTGCTGGCACTGAAGCCATCTTGGCAGGTGTACCTGTATTTGCCCTAGCACCAAGTAATGCTGCCCGACCAGTGAGCAACACAGACTTAACAAAGATAGACAATCCATGGTTTCCTGACCGTGATCAAATATTGGCCTGGGCGTATCATTTAGCGTATGGGCAATTTCACATAGACGAATTCAAAAATGGGTCGGCTGAACGCATACTTAGAGCAACAGAGGAGATGACAAATGTATGAATATCAAGGATGGTGGTTTCCTGACAGTGAAGATCACTTTCCAAAAATGATGAAGAAAAGCATAGACAAAGGCGGACCTGCTGAATACCAATATCAAGTGCGTGACCGTAGTATGACACACGCTAAGAAGCGCGGTGTTGCACTGGACATTGGTGCCAATGTGGGCTTGTGGAGTCGCAGTCTTTGCCGGAACTTCCGTACTGTGGTAGCGTTTGAACCTGTGGCCATGTTTAGAGAATGCTTGCTCAAAAACGTGTCTGCAGATAATTTACAAGTAAAAGACTTTGCACTGGGCGACAAACAGACTCGAGCCACAATGATCATCACAGAAGGCAACACAGGACACACGCACATTGACCCTTCCACATTGGGCACTGGTGATACTGAAGTATATCGCTTGGATGACCTAGACTTGGACGAAGTAGACTACATCAAAATGGATTGCGAAGGCTATGAGTATCGTATCTTGCAAGGTGCAGAACAAACCATCAAAAGATGTAGGCCTGTTGTGGTAGTAGAACAAAAGCCACACGATGCTTACAGCGATCAATACGGTCAACATGCTGCCATTGAACTCATGCAGAGTTGGGGCATGGTCAGACTGGATCAAGTCAAAGATGATTGGATCATGGGATGGCAATAAGTCCTTACTATCTTGAAAGTGTGGAGATTGGTCGGCAGTTTCAACAACAAAACAAAAGTTGGGCTGGCTATGATGTTGTAAAATATCAAAAAAAGATCAAAGAGTTAGTGGATCGGTATGGTGCTCGGACCATACTGGACTACGGCTGCGGCAAAGGATTGCAGTACAAAGAACCATTGCCGTACGGTGGTTCTGCTGGGCAGGACATACCAGAACAACAGTGGCAAACATTTGATCAGTACTTAGGTGTCGAAGTTTACTGTTATGATCCATGTGTAGACGAGTTTCAGCAACTGCCTCCTGAGGGCACAAAGTTCGACGGTGTTATCTGCACACAAGTATTGAACAGCATACCCGACGATGACTTACCTTGGGTACGAAATCTTTTGGAAGCATATTCAAGTAAATTTTGTTTCATTGGATTGAATTTTCAGCGCGAAGCAAAAGGTAAGAAAACCATGTATGACCCTGAGTACTTTCGTGAGCCAAGAACACGTGAGTTTTTTAAAAAATACTATACCAACTGGTCGGGCAGTGATTTGTTTTGGTGGTTCAAGGACCGCAGTCATTATCCTGAGTGGATTGATGATCAACTTACAGGTACTTGGCAAGATGTACCCACAGAATGGTCAGGTAAGTATGCATTTGTAGAAACAATATACCGATGAAATCATATATCATTACCATGCTGGGGCATGAGTTATCCGAACAATTATCAGCCGAGTGCAGACAACAAGCAGCCCGAGTTGGAGTCAACGTAGAAATATTTGAAGCCATATGGGGCAAAGATTACGAACAACACTTGAAAAAACTCAACATCCGACTGGGCAGACAAAAACTCAGCAAAATGACCTTGGGACATTATGGTAATTTTTTAAGCCACTTTTATCTGTGGATGCAGTGTGCCAAGGGCCAAGAGCCGTATCTTGTGCTGGAACATGACGGTTGGCTCATGCGAGAAATTCCCAGCAACATCTTGAGTCAATTTGATGATATCTGCAAGTTGGATTGTTTTAGTCCCTGGATGAAACAAGATGGAGGTTACGATGTTGTAGTGGATCGAGATCAGACCTCACCTGTCAAGGTTCACTCAATATTGGATATTCCAGCAGTGACTGGATACCCAGATCCACTGAGATTTAAGAAACAAGCCGGATGTTACAGTTCAGGTGTGTATGCTTACATCATCAAGCCTCGAGGGGCAAACAAGTTGATTAACTACATAAGAGAAAACGGGTTTTTGGCCACAGACAACCAAGTCAACATCAATGTAATGGATGTCAAAGTATGTATACCGTCAGTGGCTAGATTACATCCAGTAATGAAAAGTCGTGAGATCATTGGACAGATGTCAACATCAAAACAAAGTCCCAACCCTCACACAGGAAAAGGTATGGAATATGCAGAACAAAAATAAACACGTTGCACTAACACAAAAATTCAGCACCTGGGGAGACAAACTGTTGCAACACACTGATGTATTGCACAGTATTCAACACGATAAAAAATTCCGGCCAATTACCGTACAACTGTCACCTTGTGAAGTTTGCAGTAGTGGTTGTCCATTTTGCAGTGTGGCTGAACGTCCGCTGAAGTCATACTTGCCATTTGAAAAAATCAAACAAGTGTTGCGTGACTTTAGAACACTGGGTGCTAAGAGTGTGGAACTCACAGGCGGCGGCGAACCGCTGATCTATCGAGACAAAGACACCAAGGATGACATCAACAGCATTGTTGAGTATGCACATGAACTAGGCTACGACATTGGCATCATTACAAATACATTGAAACTGTCAAGACTGAAGCCAGAGAACTACAACAAGATCAGTTGGATCAGAGTCAGTCTAATCAAACTGGATGAAGGCTACGAGCCAGAAGATTTTGATTTTTGTGGCTTCCCTCCTGAGAAGATGGGCCTGTCATACATCATCTACGAAGGCGACACTGGCACGGGCAACAGATTAGGCAAACCCTACAAGCCCACTGACGTTGAAACAATTCGACGCATTGCACGAGTGTTGGAACTGCATCCTGAACTTAAATTTGTTAGAATAGCCGGCAACTGTTTGATCAAAGGCAACAATGCACAAATCAGAACACAGTTCAAACAAGTGATTGATGAAATTGACACGCTAAACAAAATCTTTATCAAAGACATTGGTGAAGACGATTCTCCGTTTGAGGACGGTTGCTATGTGGGCATGATACGTCCATATGTGGCTCCTGATCCACATGGCGCTGGCAAGTATCAAGTGTACACTTGTACCAGTCATGTGTTGAACAAGCAAAACTATGACTTGGATTATTCATTGTGTGATATTGATAACATTATCCCTACATGGCAACAACTCAGTGACAACTATGCCACCCAGGGATACCCATACCAAATAAAGAATAATTGCGGTCAAAACTGGACTGACAGTTGCAAATATTGTTACTACAAATTCAACAACAAAATTTTGCACACAGTGGCACAAGAGATGCCAGATCGGAACTTCCCATGAGCCAGGTGTTTGATGAGCAATACTATCGTTCCAACAATTACGTAGACTATCTCAGCAAGCGCGAAAGGTATGTAAAAACTGCTGAAGAAATACAACAGGTATTTCACAAATTCAGCATGATTGATCCAGAATCAACCATTTTAGATTATGGTTGCAGTCTGGGCTTTTTGATCAAAGGATTTGAAAAGGCCGGATTCAAAAATGTATCTGGCTATGACATATCTGACTGGGCAGTACAACAAGCAAGAAACAATGGGTGCAACATATTGGATCATGCTCAGGGCGCATTCGATCTGGGCATTTTCTTAGATGTACTTGAGCACATGACTGATCAGCAAATCTCTGAACTATTTGCCAAACTACGACTCAACAAAGTTCTGGTTAGAATACCCTGTGCTGTTGTGGAACAGCCTGGTGAATTTTATTTGGAAGTATCACGTCGTGATGTCACGCATATCAACTGCAAAACTGATCAAGACTGGATAAGGGTGTTCCGAGACTTGGGATACCAAAACTGCTTTCGTCTCAACATGTCCACCATATACGATTCTCCTGGGTGCTTTTGTTGTTTGTTTGTTTGATTTAAATACAACTATGACAAAACACAAACTGGTTGTAGTTGGCGATCCTCGACAGTGGTCTTTCTGTAACTTACCGCATTTTTTGTCTGTGACCAAACAGTATTTTGAGTTTGAGCCCTATGATCAAAACACAAAATATGATAGCCGCACAGTGTTTTTGATCATGGCTTCTTCTTACGATGTTGACATGGCCAAACGATTTGAAGACCGTCGAGTGATCATTGATTTGTGTGTGGAAGGATTGTTTGGCAAGTGGGGAGAGTTGTACAAAATCAAGTCTCCCAATCATTGCATTTTTTACGGTAGTCACATAGAAACTCCTGCTGACGATGTGGTCAGTGTTGCCAACTTCTTTTGGTACAACGAAGCATTGGGCAACATCGCAAAGTGTTACAACACTTCGTACCAGCCCAATAAAAACTTCTCAAAAAAATTCCTCATGCCAATAGGTGCCAAACGACCCTGGCGTGATCATGTTGTTGAACAACTCAAACCGTACCTTGATGATGCATACTGGAGTTATGTGAGAAGAGGTGTTGTACTGCCTGGCGAAGAACCAGTGGGCAAGAAATACAATCAAAGACTTTTCAACCCCATGTGGTATGACGACACATGTTTTGGTGTTGTGGTTGAATCATGTAACACTCAAAGTTTGACTGCAGAACTTCCGGTTTTTGTAACTGAAAAAACATTCAAGCCCATATCTGGATTGCAGCCGTTTATGGTGATAGGTGGTGCAGGAATTTTGTCATATCTAAGGTCTCAAGGCTTTGAAACCTACGACAACATCTTTGACGAGTCGTATGATACCGAAACAGACTTTGATCGAAAGTTAGATATCATCGTCAACAACATACAACACTACGTCAAAGGGCCGTACACTACCAAGACTCTTAAAAAAATAAAACACAATTTCAACTTGTTTTATGATGTTGATCGAGTACACCGTGGCATAGTCAAAGACATTGTAGAACCAATTGTGAAATTTATAGAAAAATAAAGTTTTATTTGATATAGGGCAAAAACTTTTGATAGATGCGTCCTGCTTGTGCATCTGCATCACTCCAGTGTGCGGCTGCTAGATCATAAATCCATTGTTCTCTGGAGAACGTTTCTGGCGATTCGATCTTGCTAATGTCCTTGTTGGCCACTGCCCAAGCCACGCAACTTGGATCATCCACAAATATTGGAACACCTTCACATGCCGCGGCCACACTTGCACTGCTGTTAAAAAACACTGCTGAATGCGCACCTTGCAAGTTGTCTATTAATTGACTGTGTGTGGGTTCAAGTATAGTTACTTGGTACTTGATTTGTTTTTTGTCAGTCCAGTGTTGAAAATCCTGCATGTCATACTGTCCTGGATGTGGCCTAACCCAAATAGGACGGCTGGTGACGGATCTTATTTGTTGTATTTTTTGTTGCAGCCAAGTCTTAGGGTCTAGAGTTTTCATAGCAAAACCGCCATCACGTTGCATACAAATCAAAACATGTCCTTCGGTATTGATTCGGGCTGGTTTCAACTGCACTCCCAACGTACTGCTAATCTCAGACCATTTTGAGCCATCACTGTTTTTGTTGGCATATTCAGCATGATCATAAAATGGACCGCCAAGACTGTAGCGTAGGTACCCGCTGGCATCATCAAGATATTTCCAACATGACGCATCTATGCACATGGTATGGTAGCCATGACTACGCTGATCGGCGATGATTTGTTTGCGTAATGCAATGTTGCGACCACCTGTGTTTGTGGTAGCCCACCCCAAGATCACAGCCAACCGGCTGGGAGTATAACGATGTTCCCATTCTGTTACAACTGAGTGTCCCGTTGCACGTACACCTTGGGCAAAACTTTCCAAACACTCAATTTTTCTTGTGTGTTTGCGAGCATTGGCCACACTGCTGATGTAAACTACAACGTCAACCACCTTGCAATATTCTCCATGCTGTGCCATCTCGCATTTCTGCCTCGGTAAACTGGCAATATGCTATGTGGTTGGTCCAGGCCCTGATTTCGTCAAGACTGGGACGCTTGATTGACTCTATTTCTGAGATTGCTGTGCTACACAAAGAGGCTGCGGCATTGGGACCAAGTGTGATGGCTGGTTTTCCAAACAATATGGCTTCACCGGCCGCGATACTGCTATAAGTTATTAAACAATAAATGTCTTGACTCAAGGCCATTTCTATGGTGTCATCATTTACTCTCACACTGCGTCCTTGTTTGCGTCGTATTACTACTTCGCGATCGGTGTGTTCGCTGATTTCTGCCAGAGTTTGATCTACCCAAGTTTCAAGATTAATTTCATACAGGTTCAACAACTTCTGACTGGGTGGTGCCAACAAAATTTTACTACCATTTGCACGAACTTTGCTGAGTTGAATTCCTGTGCGCTCAAATCTATCACCTGGCCGTTCAATCACTGGTCCAAAATTTTGCACATCATTTTTTGTGATTCTATGATAGAGTTTTTTCTTGCCGTTGCCAAAGTATCCTGTATCAATATAATAAAAGTCTTTGCCTCGAGCACGGCAAGCATTCATTTCTTTGCGTTTGGTAATGCCACGTAATACCACAGGAGTAGGTGTTGTCTCTGTTTTGCTCCAGGTGGTTATCTGTCCACCGCAGCCACGTATAAAACTTTCCAATATTGGATCGTACATATAACCTTTTCTTTCATATCTGTATTCGCTTTCAATGGCATGAACGGCTGAAGTATCTAACGCTTGAATTTTTTTAGTCAGGGCGTCCAGACTCATTCCATAATAGTCCCCGGCTGGGTCTACTCGATATTTTATTATGTCATAGAATAGGTCTCGAATCTCAGGGGGTAACAAGTCAAATTCATGCTGTGTTAATGGTGCCGGTTCTTGATTATCATCCATTGTTTGTTCTTTGTTCGCAGTATTCAGTTAGCATTCGTTCGCTGTGCCACTCATTTGAAAAGTGTCCACTGGTAGCAAACTCACGAAAGCACGGAGTTCCCAAGGTGTAGTGTACAAGTTTTGCGTTGGGATTCCAGTCATATTCGACATCCAACCAGTTCCACTCTGGGGGTAACTCGCCAATGCGTTCATCTTCTAACCAAGTAAATCTGTGCAGTTCTGCACCTGTTGATTTTTGCACAAACTCAGGTGTTAATTTGCGATTAGGGAAACTGTTGCAGTTCCATAGTATCACACTTGACCAATTCTTGCGTGGATAGTCTTCGTTTTTACTGCCAAGATATTTTTCAGCCATTCGTGTTTTATAGTCATGTTTGACCACCATGACGTCTTTGGTGAGATCTTTGGATTCCCATAACTCCACAATGTCGCCACGCAGGATCATGTCACCGTCAATGAATATAGCCCAACCTTGATAATCCATCAAGTGCGGCACAAGGAATCGGCTGTAGATAAATTGATTGCTGCCGTCAGTGTGTGTTTCATCATAGTCCTTGAACAAGTTCAAGGCCACAGGTACGATGGCTACAGGCTGACTGGCATGTCTAATGATTGAATTCACGCATGTGTGGTATGCAATGGCTTCTCTGGGATCGTAGCCCACAAACACAGGAATTGGTTTCATTTTTTACGTTCTATGTCATCTTCAACACAACGTTCGCCGTATTGTATTTCAATCAATTTCAATGGTTGATCAGTTTCATTGCACAGTTGGTGCCATTCGTTGGTGTTGATAAATGTGTGTTCATGCATAACAAGACTGCACTTGACTTCTTGATCAGTACTGGCCTCATCTAGTGTGTATACTGTGGCTGCACCTTCGGCCACAAACCAAAACTCGGCACGTTGATCATGTCGTTGCATGCTCAAGCATGTGCGGGGCATCACAGTAAGTTCTTTGAGTTTGGTATTGGCACCTACTTCATGCAACACACGATAGTATCCCCAGGTACGTTCTGTTTTGGGTGCTTTCCAATCTTGTAGTATCCAACTTGAACTGTTGGCTTTGTTCTCTCCGCCGACTCCAAATTCAAATTGCACATCATCAAATACCATTTCGGGTATGTTGTCAGCAGTACGATCACCACCATTGGCAAATATGAATGAAGTTCTGGGCACAGTGTAATGTGTGCGAGCAACACGTATGGCATCTATAGCAGTGCCATCTGCATCGTCAAACTCAATCACACGGTCTACCATGTTTAAGTTTTCAATAATGGCTCGGCGTTCAGTGGCGGGCATAAACGGTCTGCCCTTTTTGCGTGTGAGCCACGCATCACTGTTGAGTCCGACTACCAGCCTATCGCCCAGTCGCTTTGCCGCTTCAAAATAAGCAATGTGCCCCGAATGCAGTGGGTCAAATCCACCTGTAACAATTACAATTTTCATGTGGATATTTATAGGTACAACTAACTCAGACCAGCTTTATTTCAACCGTGCTGCGTTTTTTACCATAGGCTGATACTACATCTACTATTTCAAACCCATCAACACCCACATAATTACCCACAGCACCTTTGGTGCGTATGTCCAATATAATGCGTGTATTTTCGTGCGAATGTCGACGCATGAGATCTATGTAAGTTTTCACAGGATAATGGTGCCCACAACTAAGCCATGATGTTATCACGTCAAACTTCACATGTTCGGGTATGCTGATGTTGTTGGCATTGATCAAATGATAATTTTTTGTGCCAAGTTCTTGTAGTTTT
>JAUKPQ010016917.1:0-12378 GCA_032273045.1 Chloridella minuta
AAGGCACACGAATGTACAACCCTGAAAAAGATACACTCATATTCCAGTGTAAGGATATTATAAGCCAGGATGCCTATCCTGATATGTCGGTAGATAGCGGAAGCGACGAAGACCGCCGTTCTACAAGCTCGGCGCCCCATTCGCAAAAGAAGTATCAGATTCTCCTCTTTGGTACCGACCCGAAGGGGCAATCGGTGGCACTCCAAGTGACCGACTTCAAGCCTTACTTCTATGTTCGAATTCCAGATTGCCTGGCAACTAACAAAACGGCAAAGCGGAATCTACAAGATTGGATGCATAAGCTACACGAAGACGAAGAAATTGCGTTTGATGAACTTCAGCAGGTAGATTGTAATTACGAAGAGCATCAGGTATTGATGGATTATAATGGCGGCAATAAGGGAACATTTCTAAAGATTATTACACCTACACTTGCCTTGTGGCGGCAATTGAAAGACCGCTTCCTAGACAAGGATACGACGACGCCGATAGCCAACAATACAGCTCAGTTGTTTGGAATAGGTGCGGTTGCGTTGCTGGATAAGTATGTTCCTGTAGGGGATGTAGATGGCGTTAGCCCGCAAGGGAAAAAACTTGCACTCAAGGTGTACGAAGCAAACATTGATCCGATGCTACGTTTCTTCCACGAGCAGAACATCAGTCCTGCGGGCTGGGTTCAGGTTCCCGCAAATCATTGGGAGTTTGCCAACTCGGACGACGCAAAGGTGAAGGTGTATGCCACCGCCGAGTGGATGGACGTCCAAGCCGCCACGGACCAAGGAATGGCACCGTTCCTGGTGGGTTCGTGGGATATTGAGTGTAATTCCAGCCACGGCGACTTTCCTATTGCGATTAAGGGCTGGCGTAAACCTATCCGCGAGCTTTATGAGCGTGGTATGCCGACAACGGTGTCGGAGTTTTGCGAACGCCTTGCTAATGCTACTGTTAGACTGTCAGGCGAGCTTTCACCGATTTATATCAATCCACGGAGACACAGTGGACAACTTACAAAGGACTTTCTTATGAACTGTATTTATTCGCAGCCAAAGCAGGTTGAGGACAGTATCCTACGATATTTATCTATTATCAAGACGGAGTCAAAGTCCGATGTCCGTGAAAAGGCAATATCGGACCTGGATTCGTTGCTCTCAGAGTATCGCAAACCGAAAGATAAATTTGGAAAGCCTATTCCGCCAATCTTTCCCTATAATGTAATTGAGGGCGATGAAATTATCCAGATTGGCATTGTGCTGTATCGTCGGTCCAAGCCGATTAGCAAGCACATCTGGGTTCTTAAGTCGGTGGATAAGGAGACCGTGAAACCGCCAGGTGAGGAAGTACCGATTGAGGTTTATTCGTACGAGGATGAGGGAATGATGTTGCGTGCGTGGTTTCAGTGGCTCGGACGCACCGACCCTGATATTCTGATTGGCTATAACATCTTTGGTTTTGATTCTAAATACATTTGGGACCGCCTACAATATTTGACAAGTAAGAAGGAGGCGGTCAATATTACAACTCCACTTTCTTGTTTGAAATCCCGCCCTACCAAGCTGGAAGAGAAGTTCCTATCATCATCGGCAATGGGTGATAATACGATGCACTTTATGAACAGCCCAGGACGTCTACAAATTGATTTACTCCCCTATATTCGCCGTAATCACAATCTGGACTCGTACAGTCTAGATAATGTATCGGCTACGTTTGTGAGCGGTGCGGTCAAGTCAATCGTACATCTCAAAGACGAAGAGTTTGTTGTCGCTACTAAGTCTACCAAGGGTACGCTTCCTGGACGGTTCATCACGCTGATGGATGACGAGAACGACCGGATTGTAGAGAAGGCGGAAGTTCTAGCTGTAGAGCCGACCAAACTTACAATCCGAATCAAGGGTGGTAAGGCAAAACTGGAGGATAACGGTGGCAAGCCGACCCGTTGGGCACAGGTGAAGGATGACGTTTCGCCGAAGGATATCTTCCGTTTCCACCGTGGTACGCCGCAAGAGCGTGGCATTGTTGCCCGTTACTGCTTACAGGATTGTGACCTAGTGATGGAGCTCTTCAATAAATTGGAGATTCTCAACAATTCGGTGGCTATGGCAAGTGTATGCTCGGTACCGGTAAGCTTTATCTTCCTCCGTGGTCAGGGTATTAAGATTGAGTCGCTCATCTTTAAGGAGTGCCGACTAAATGACCAGTTGATTGAGGTGCTGCCGAGCCAACGACGGAACGTTGATGATGCTCCAGACGAGCCTGAGATACCGAGTGAGGACGACAGTTACGAAGGTGCGATTGTCTTGGAGCCGAAGACGGGTATTTACATCAACGATCCGATTACCGCCGATGATTTCGCTTCGCTATATCCATCGTCTATTATCTCAGAAAACATCAGCCACGATACGCTCATTTGGGTGAAGGACTACGACAACGACGGTACGACGTTCCGTGAGATCCGCGAGGGCTCGGACCGCTACGACAACATTCCAGGGCAAACCTATGTAAATATTGAGTTTGATATCTTGCGACCGGATCCAGCGGACACACGGAAACATCCCGTAAAAATCAAGGACGGCAAGCGGGTGGCACGGTATATCCAGAAGCCGCAGGGTACGATTCCTCGGATTTTGGAGATGCTTCTCAGCTCGCGTAAGAAGTGCCGTAAGCAGGCGGAGAAGGAGACGGATGAGTTCAAGAAGTCGCTTCTAGATGCACAGCAGTTGGCGTACAAGCTGACTGCCAATTCGCTGTATGGTCAGTTGGGCTCAGGAACATTCAAGGTTCGCCGACAGGTATTAGCCGCGTCAACGACCGCCTATGGTCGTAAGCAGTTGATGTTTGCAAAGGCGGTGATTGAGGAGATTTATGGCGGCGGCAAGGACCCGCGGTGCGATGCGGAGTGTATCTATGGCGATACCGATTCTATCTTCTTGCGTTTCCGCCCGAAGGATCCGAAAACCGGCAAGCCGCTTACGGGCGATGAGGCACTCAAGGCGGCGAAGGACCTTACCATTGAGTCCGGTAAACTTGTCAGCTCGTGTCTGAAACCCCCGCACGACTTTGAGTTTGATAAGATCTTTCGGACGTTCTGCCTGCTGAGTAAGAAGCGGTATGTGGGCGATATGAGTGAGGACGGACTCACCCCCGACGATTTCCACCGTAAAAGTATGGGTATCGTGATGAAGCGGCGAGATAACGCACCGATTGTCAAGTACGTGTATGGCGGCGTTCTAGAACGGATTTTGGACCCAACCCGTCCTGTTGGGAGCTCAGGAGTGAAGGATGCGTTTGACTTTGTCCAAAACGCCGCCAAGGACCTTCTTGCGGGCAAGTTTCCAATGACGAAGTTGATGATTACGAAGTCCCTGCGTGCCGATTATGCCAATCCGTCCCGTATTGCCCACAAAGTTCTGGCAGACCGTATTGCGGAGCGGGATCCAGGCAATAAGCCGTCTACAAGTGAGCGAATGTCGTTCGTGTATATTGAGTCAAAGGCGACTCTACAGGGTGAGCGGATTGAGACGCCGAGTTTCATCAAGGAGCATAATCTCCGACCCGATTACAAACACTATATTACGAATCAGATTGCGAAACCGATCGCACAAGTCTTTGCTCTGGAACTTTCCAAGTTGCCAGGCGTTAAGTCGCACGAACTAGAGGCTTGTAAGAAAGCAAAGGATCCGGTGGCAGCCCGAGAAAAACTTGCGGAAGAACTGCTGTTTGGAGCTCTGCTCAAATCTGACGCAATGGCGGTAAGCGGTCAGCGGTCTATTGCCTCTATGTTTGTAAAAAAATAGGCAACCAAATTAAGGATGCCTAAGAAAACCCGCAGAAATAATGGCAACAATAACAATCTTATTTTTCAAATGAATATGGAAAACCCACGGAAACCGAATCAGAAACCGAATCAGAAGCCGAATCAGAAGCCGAATCAGACAAAGAAAGTAAATAGACAACTAACTACGGTGTATGTGAATAAATACAGAAATAAGCCGTCCGCAAAACAACCGTTCGCCCCAATCAATCAGAAAACTATTCAAAATATGAACAAATATTATAAAAACACGCCCTTTTAATTAGCGTTTTAGTTATTTGCGTATTCTTTTAAACATATTTATAAATTAAGGAGTATGTCGCTGGTTACAAATAAAACAGAATCCGAAAGGATTCAAAAACTCAAAGATAAAACAATATATGCAAACTATCTTGCTGCACAGACTAAGGTTCAAGGAGGATGTTACCCTGCCCCACTTCCGATTGAGTCTGGTTCAGATTCTTCAAAGCAGTCTTCTGCTTTGACTAATTTAAGACTAGGGGCTAACTATACCACAACTGATGAAGCTGACATAATTATTCTACAGAATACTTGTCCTGTTGCTATTCCTACAGTATATACACTAATAACTACAGGCACGGTATTATATCTTGATGCAAGCAATCCTCTAAGTTATTCTGGATCAGGTACTACCTGGACTGATTTGAGTACAAATGGAGATAATGGAACACTTGTAAATAGTCCAACATTCATCACATCTCCCGTCAAATCATTTAGATTTACAAATCCGACAAGTACTCCAAGTGGAACGAATCAACGTGTAAATCTTACGAATAATAATATTGGTGATGATTTTACAATTTCTGCTTGGATTAATACTACAGGTGTAGGGGTTGGTAATACACATCTTACATGTATGTGGATTGTAGGTGCTGAGACGAGCGGAACCCCTTCTTCATCTCCAGGTGATTTCGGATTTGGAATAGCGTCAAATGGCAAACTATTATTTGGATGTTCACCAAACGATTTCACAAACGTATTGAGTACTACTGCAGTTAATACTGGTACATGGCTAAATGTTGTTATGACACGCACACAATCTACAAATATAGTTAGTTATTATATTAATGGTGTGGCATCAGGCTCTGGTTCAGCGGGTGCTGGCTCACAGTCTTTAAATAAAATCACCCCAACTATTGCATTTCCAGGAGGTATAGAACCAGGATACCCATATAATGGATATATCGGTTCTGTTTTATTTTATACAAGAGTTCTTACTGAAGCAGAAGCATACATTAATTATCAAGCTGAAAAATCCAAGTATGGTCTCTAAAAAATACGGATTATAAATAGAGGATGTCAACCAATGAAGCCGAGACACAGTCTGGACTTCAGTGGAATTCAACAATAGATAAGATGATGGCGGATTGGTGCGACCAGTCTAAGTGTTTTAATTGGATGCATACACAAGCGTATTCGCGGTATAGTAAGCGTGCTTTAACAATGACTATTACAACAAATATTGTAATTTCGCTTAGTGGAATAGGAAATCTGATTGTAGGAGCGGTAACAACGGATGCGACGAAAACATCTATTATTTTTGGGTGTATATCTATTGGCGTAGGGATTGTAAATATGATACAGGATAAATTCAATTGGACTACTATAGCAACGAATCATAAGCAATCGGCGGAAAAGTGGGATATTATAACACGTAAGATAGAAGAGCAATTAGCAATTCCGTATAGCGGTCGTAAGGATTGTGGAACCTTTTTGAAATATATTAAGCAGGATATTAATATAGCATCAGAGGCGAATTCAACGATTCCAAAAGATATTCGCAATCAATGTGCTGAAAAGTTTAACCAAATCAAGGATTTTGATATACCGGATATTTGCGGACATGTAGAGCATACGGCGATTTATATGCCTGAGCCGGCAGCACTACCCCTTGCACCATCTCAGGTTCCTTTGTTAAGCAACGAGAATAAAACCACATCAGGTCTAAACTGAATTCTCTCCACATAAGTAATATGTTCTTCAGTTGGATGAGCTCACCGCCTAAGTATGTCAATCTAACACTTCAGCCTGATAATAGCGGAATGAAGTATGCGGGGTTCAAGGATGGTACGGCTCTAAAGTTAGTGGGAAAGGAAGGGGAGACCGTTGGTGATTTTATGCGGCGTTTTAACACGTACCGTGGACCTGAAGAGCAGATTCAAATACTTTACACACCAGGTGGTCAGGTTCTTCCTTTTATGACCGTGGTCCGACAGGATATGACGGCGGTTGTGAGCTGGGTCTAAATAAATATCTATAGAAACCTATAAGAAGGTATCTTATGCCCTCTTTGAAGAAGTCGTCAAGTATCCCAAGAAAGTTAGGCTTAAAAGGGGATGATACGATCCTCAAAGATGCTATTGACTTCCTATTTCAAATAAAAGGAATTCAATATATTCAGAAGCACCCGGACTTTATAGTTCCAACCGCCGAGGAATTTTTTAGCCACGTTTCAAATCTGGCAACAGAGGGATCTCCTAAAAAACGGACATGCCTTTCCAATCGTTTTATTTCATTTCTATGCTTTCTGACCCCAATGTTCCACGATGTTCATATGTGCTCGTCTATTCTATCC
Organism: Chloridella minuta; assembly: GCA_032273045.1. Taxonomy (NCBI): domain Eukaryota; class Xanthophyceae; order Mischococcales; family Pleurochloridaceae; genus Chloridella; species Chloridella minuta. The sequence goes on from JAUKPQ010016917.1 coordinate 6,405, forward strand.
AGTCTTACAATTGCCGTCTATGCTCTTACACTCTATACAACTACGAGCACTTATTTACGTGAAGCACCTCCGTCAGCGCCGTTAAACAAAGCATTACAAGCGATTGATGCCGGTAACACCGTGAGTTCCATACACCCATCCCTACAACATTTCATCTCTATCTATATGCCGTATGTTCCGAAGCAGGCAATAGAGAAGCTTGTTGCAGTGACGGAGGAGTTTATGCGGCGTACGCTCACCAAACTACCGACCCACGTAAAGTCGCATTTGCCCGCATTAGATATTCAAGAGATTGGGAAGGATATTTGCCAGGGGTTGGACGCTATTTACAATTATTCGCACTTTTTTCTACAGTGGAAAGCACCGGTAGCCGTCTTGCTAACACGGTGTGGAATGGAACCGTGTCGGTCGATGTGCGAGGAGATTGCGAATTTTGTGAGATCCAAGTCGCACGAACAGACTGTATAGTCTAAAACGCCGACGATATATATTATAAAATGGTCACGTGTGAAGTTGTAAAGACTAGTGGAAAGCCGTGTACTAAACCCGCCGAGCACACATACGAAGGGCGTGATATATGTCAGAAGCACTGGAAGACGCTACCTAAGAAAGTACGTAAAGAGTGCCGGCGTCGTGCCAGAGCCCTTAACGAATATACACATATTCTTAAGTATGTGCTAAATGAGGTTGTCAAAAACAAGCGTATGAGTTACCGTCAAATGGCGGAGCTTGCTAACGCAGCTGCCGACGTGACTAGAACACTCAATAAAAAAGAGCGGCGGGATATTGTGAAACTGATTATTACGACGGTAAGACTGCGACGTGAGGCGACGCCTGCCCAGGAATCTACAGCACTTGGGGCACTTGGGGAATTGATAAAGGATATCTGTGATACATCACCGGCGTAACCGACAGAATGTGCCGAGGGTCATCGCCGTTGGTCAAGTAAATATCCAGTCCCACCCGTCCGTGACGGTATAGGATGTCTGTTTCAAAGTACTGGAGGAAGCGGCTGATGCCGGTCCAGGACGACGAGCTCCGCCGCAGACCTAGGACCAATGTTTGAAGTTTAGGAGCATAGAAGGAACGTTCGGTGTACCAAACACGCCAGAAGCGTTCAAACTGCGACTCTTTACAATCGGCGAGCTCTGCTTCGTCAAGGATGATGGTGACAACCGTGGCGGGTTGGTAGGGACTATAGTCAATGCTGCCGGTGTTTACACCGTCAAAGATAGACATTTGGAAGGAAGAATATGTAATCGTAGTACGCTTACATATCCTTTATAACTCGTCGGCACTTTCAATTTTTTCAAGCGGGCGCACGACGTGCAGCCGCAGCATAGGAGCCGCCACCAGCTCCAGCCGCCGCCCCACCACTAGGCTCGCGAATGTCGGAACGGCAGACAGGGCAGTGGACGCTCTGCTCTAGCCACGAATCTACGCATTCGCGGTGAAATTGGTGGGAGCAGTGGAGCTTCCGCCACTGATGCGAACTATCGCCGTCAGCGTACGTATGCTCCTGGCAAATCGCACAATTGACATCTGCCCCAATAGTGGATCCTTCAATAACGGTAGAGCCGGCATTAATCTGAGCTGGCGTAGCTACGACATCCACCTCGTGCCAAAATCCGCGATTGCTAACAGTAGTGGTAATAGGAATATCAATCCCCCCAAGCACAGCACCGGTAAGAATATTAAGAAATGAGTTAACGTCTCCGCCAGTACCAGGGGTAAGATGGAGGAGTTCGTTTGCAGTAATGAAGTTATTCGGATTCCTCTGACGTCTAGGAGGCGGAGGGGTATTAATTGTAGTAGTAGGCTCCGCCCCTGGCGCTTGTGCTGCCGCGTTGCGGGTTGTCTGACCAGATGGTATTTCTGAGACAACACGGCGGCGAATCTGTGCCTGCGGTGTTACAGGATTGAGTGGAATTTCAACACGAATATTGGATGTGGTAGGAATAGCGTTATTGAATACATTATTTAGGGCACCTAAGATATCGGGTACGCCGGCAGGTGGTGCGGGCACAGTATTATTACGGTTACGGCTACGACGCCACTCATCAAAAGCCTCACGGCGTGCCTGTGCCATATAGATATTATAGACGTTCTGCTGGCGAGTAAAGGTCGTTTGGAAGAGTGTGCTCATACGGTGACGGAAGTAGGCTAGCATTTCATTGGGAAACATTCCCTCGTCGTAGAGGACTTCGGGCATAAAATTATGTAGTTCATCTAGTGTAGAGAATCCGTAGACAGTTTCATACTGCTGAGGATTGTACGTCATCGTGTTGGTATTCATCACTTTCGGTCTATCTTAAGTCAATTTTTGATTCTTTAGACGGGAAAAATTTGAAGAGTCTAAAGTTGTCAGGTGTCAATAATAAAAGAACCGTAACAGAATGACCGAATTGTCAACAACAATAGGTTTGGCGAATCTAGGAAATACGTGTTTCCTAAATGTCGTTGTACAAGCACTACGTCTTTCTCCTCCACTATGTAACATGTTTCTAACAAATACAGTTGAGGCTCGTAAGGAAAGTAATAAGAAGCAGCTACTGGAGGCATTTCAAATAATTATGCGCGATTTCTGGCGTCATTCGTTACCGCTAGGTGCAAAGCCGCAACTCAATCCGCGCGGATTTCACGGAGCGTTCTTGCGTACGATTCAGGAGTCTGGCGACGACTGGCATCGTTATGGACAGCAGAGTGATGCTGCGGAAACGATTCAATATATTCTGAGTGGACTTCACGATGCGATGTATAAGAGCGTTATTATGCAAGTGGTAGGAAGGTCGTCAAATCCACAGGAAGATGAGTACATTAAGGCAATTAATGCGTGGGGTACGTTCTTTAGCAAGGAGTACTCGCCGATTGTGGATAGTTATAATGGACAGACCCAGACGGAGGTGATTTGTGATAAGTGTAAGGCGGTATCCATGCGTTATGAGCCGTGGCTGATGCTAAAGGTTCCCTTACCCGGCGGAGATATGCCGAATCGTACTAAGATAGATGCGACTCTGACCGATTGTCTGAATTTGGGGTTTGCGGATGAAAGTCTGGATGACTATCAGTGCGATGCGTGTAAGACACAGGGAAAGGCGGCTATCAGGAATCGTATTTCACGCCTACCGGATACTATTATTCTAACGCTCAAGCGGTTTACAAATACGATGCAGAAGGTGGCGGGCAAGGTGGCGTGGGATATTGACGGATTTGATTTCCGACCATGGATGGCGTTCAAGGGCGACCCGTTTAATAAGATGTATACGCCGCCTGTCTATGAGACGACAGCGTTGATTGAGCAGCAGGGATCGTTCCGCGGCGGTCATTATCGGATGTACGCAAAACAGGAGCAGCAGTGGTACGAATATGATGATAATGCTATTCAGAATGTACCCGGCGAAACTGCGACGAATTGTGATACTTATATCGCATTCCTATCACGTAAGAATAAACTAGAGACGATGAATCTACAAATGCTACAGCAGATCCAGAGGTTGAGGGCACCAAAGCCGCAAGCGGCTGCTGAAGCGTAAATAAAATGAACTAAGTAGAGGTGATATGAACTTTAATCCGCTGAAACCCGCGGGACCATCGTTGCCCAGTTTTAATTCGCCAAAGACCAATATGCTGAATAGCGTAACCGGTGCTTTTTCAAACATATGGATTGTTGGTGCTCTTGTAATTCTTGTAGCGGTTCTATGCTATGTCTATTACAAGAAGATTGGCTATTATTTGGAATTAGGGTTTGATAATATTAAAAAGATTATCAACGGACGTCACACAGTAGAAGCTGAGTTCGGGGATGCTAAAAATATGGATGCACCTGGAGATTTGGTAGCAACGCTGAAGCCGATGGATGCGGGTATCCCGCCTCGTCCCAATCTACCAAGTGTGCCAAATCGCCCGTCCGGTATGCCTGGTGCACAGTCGGGTCAGCCTGGCACCTTCTTATCGGGCGTACTCCCGCACCCGAATTTTAGCACGGGTGGCAAGCAGGTGTTCAACGTGAGCCGCAACATTTACACGTACCACGATGCGGCGGCGGTCTGCTCTGCATTAGACAGTGACCTTGCGACCTATGAACAGGTGAAGGATGCGTATGAGCAGGGTGCCGATTGGTGTAACTATGGCTGGGTGCAGGGACAGATGGCGGTCTACCCTACGCAGAAGGACACATACGAGAAGCTACAGAAGGGACGCCCTCAGTACCATAATGCGTGCGGCCGCCCAGGTGTCAACGGTGGATACTTTGATAACCCCGAGCTACTCTTTGGCGTAAACTGCTTTGGTGTCCGTCCCGCAAAGAATGCGATGGACGAGCTGAACACTAGTGAAGTTTCTCTCCCGCCAAGCACGGAGGAGATTGAATTTGAGAAGCAGGTTCAAAAGTTCCGCGATCAGCTGGATGATACCACGGTGCTGCCGTTCAATAAGAACTCCTGGTCCGGCTAGAACCATAAACAATAACGATTATCAACGATAATACATATTGTTCTTTTTTCCACCTACTAAGTCCGTTAGGACTCGGTATCATATTCGTACTGGTTACTATCAACATACTCACCTTGTTCGTCCTCTACAATAATATCCGCATCAACAAGCACACCAATTTCACGCTGAACGTAAGACATTAATATACTTTCCATTCCTTTGCGCCAACCTGGCAAGTCCTCTTCCCACGTACGTACAGGAAGGCGAGCCCAGAACGCATTCCAATTTTTGAAGCAACGAACGTCTAACCATTCTTGCCACATTGTTTCCACATCACGATTCCATTCAGTAGGATATACCGAATTGGACCGTGTTTTAAAAATATTTACATCTTTATATAATTTCATAGTACACAACGCACTACACATACTGCGACGAAGTACCTTTTCGGATACTTCTAAGTTGAGGTGTTTTTGTTTCAATAAATCTATAAATAAGTCGTTCATTTCCATAATTGTTTCTGCCGGTGTTCCCTCTTGTTCTTTTCCTTCAATAAGTGTATGAAACCATTGTGTAACTTTATTATATTTGAGTTTTCGTTGTATATTATGTAATAAAAATGTATTCATCGCCAGCCAAAAGCAAAAGTCCACGAATCCACAGTAAGTTCTAGTATTACGTCGGAGGTTTTTTGGAACCGGCATCCGCACCGCTGGCTCCGCTACCACCACCTACGGTCTTTTTGAGGTACTCCGTCGTCTTAGATCCTCGTCTATTTTGTAAGAAATCCAGGATCGCCGTAGTTTCATCTCCAGAGCGAACAGGATGGGAGGCGTAGTAAGCGTGTAGTTGTTCTTCTAGAAAACCCCAGGAGAGTGAGTTTGCTTGAACGCGTGAAGCACGCTGTAATGTGGCACCGTTAATCTGAAGGACGGCATTCTTCATACCGGTAGTTTCCAAATTGGTGAGTATCTTTGTTTCGTATTGTCCCCGCATGTTTCGGGCGTTGGTCACTTGCTTGTTTAGAGCCTCGGCAAGATTGTCAAAATGAACATAGTGCCGGACAGCCTCAACAAGGTCTTTATTCGCAGCCGCAGTCGCCATCTTACCTGCGACGGGTGTTTTTCTTTCCTTTGCGGGACGAACGACGAGTTTTAGAGGTCTTAAGTTTTAATAAACCCTTGACAGCATTATTTGTTAGATTACTATTCATAAGAGCACGACCTTTGTTCCAATTATTTTTTTCAGTGGGTTTTTTCGGCATTACAATTGGAACATATTTATTAAATTTAATATTTGCATTCGGGAAATTAGTATAGGATAAGGGAGCAGTTTGAGAAGCATATGGCGAACGTATTACCTGTTGCGTTGTAGATTGTCTAGTTGTATTAGGGCGTTGACCTTTATAAGGTATACCAGTCCAGGACATTCTTTCTATTTAGTTCCAATATTTTTTAGGCTATAACATAGGCTAAAAAATTAAAGAGAATGTGTCCACCAATCTCTTAGAAAGAGATGCGGTCCTTGTAGGTATCGAACCTAC
>JAUKPQ010016928.1:0-12374 GCA_032273045.1 Chloridella minuta
TATAGCAGATTGTGAAAAACTGTCAACAGTTTTTTCTGGAGCCAGGCGATCTAAGCGCAGGATTTCTTCCAGCCAAAGTTCAGCAATACCGGGATAAATCTTGCTACATCGTTCAAACATAGCGTTTGCATGCTTGTATTTGCGGTCCCAAGACCAAACCACAGGGTAAGTGTTCAAACTAAGGTTGTCCCTTAAAGACCGGTCGCACATTAGCCCCTGCGTGTGGCAAACATGTCTATCTCTCCAGCACGTAGGGCTTGTTCCACCGTCCCACGTTGATGTCACAATACCACCCACGATCGAAGTAATCGGTCTGCACATCGCTGCGATTCCAGTTGCCCTGGCTCATGGCAGAGAGCAGCTCTTCCAGGCACTTCCGGGCCCGGCCGCTGTGCTGCCTGGGAATGTGGTAGACATTGACATCAAGATGGTTGGGCACTTCATTTATCCAATGGGCATGCGGATTGTGGCTGTTTTCTGCCGTCCACGTGTCGAACCAGTCCTGGCAGAAGTCGATGGGACCACTCTTGATGGTCACAACCAAGGTAAGGTGGTTGCGGATGCTGATGGTACCCTTGAGCTTGTACTTGTTGAGCACTCGCTTTATCTCGGGAGCCAGCTGAGCCTTGCGCTCTTGGTTCATGTGTGCCATCTAGCATACTCTCCCATCTTGTGCTCGCAGTATAGCAGGTTTTGCCAGCCTGTCAACCCAAAGAATCTACCTCCAGCCAACTTTCTTCAGTGCTGTGTGCGCCAACAGTGAGGCAGGTGCCATCATCAAAGCGGATCTCCATGTAGCCATCACCGTAACGAGTGATGCTCTCCACAGTGCGCCCCACAAACTTCTTGAGCTCTTCGTCCCACATGGTGGTCAATTCCTGTCTTGCAGCCGCATTATAGCACAGCTTGCGGGGCTGTCAACCAATTTTTGAGCTAGGCTTACTTTTCCACCATATCATCATGCCCAATAGCTTCTGCCAGATCCAGCACCCACTGGCTGGGACGGGAGAACCATGCAACGCACAACACAACGCCTGCAATTATAAAAATCACATCCATCTGCGTGTTTTCCTTGCTTGCAGGCGCATTATAGCACGGCTAGCCGGGTTGTCAACCTTTGTCACACAGGCTGGGTGCGAATTCGCCAGTTGCTGCCGCGATATTTCAGCGCCGGCGTCTGCACCAGACAGCAGCTGATGCCAGCTTGCGCAATCTGATCCATGGCCCCACGGTAGTCCACCGGGTCCCAGCCCCAGACCTTGATGCTGCGCCCACCATTCTTCAGTCGATCGTTAAACACAATCCGATTGCCTGCCAGCTTACGCACAATCTGGGCGGGATTGGTCTTGCTCATCAACGCCTGCTCCTTGCTCTATGTGCTCATAATAGCACATGTGCCCGGGATGTCAACCAAAAATTTTCACCTACTGACACGTAGCCCTGCCTGCAAAACTTTATTCAAGAGCACGACAGAGGCGATTTCAACCTAACCTGTTGTTTTTGCTACATTAAGGCAGCTCATTAACCTGTTGATTTTGTTGGCCAGCCCCGTTATAGGCACTGCGGGCAAAAATATCTTGGAAAATTTTGGTTGACACTGACGCTAGCCATGCTATCATGGCCCTAGCAAGCAAGGAGTGCGATATGTTCCAGGGCGCTTTGGGCAAGATGAATGTCACCACGGGCAGCAAGGGCCGCTTCCACAGCTTTGCTGACAAGCTCAGCAGGGGCAGCAGGCGCAAGGTGCGGCTCACCCAGTGGGGCTACAACACCACCAGCTTTGGTGATGCGGGCATTTATCTGGGCAAGCCCGGCAGGAAAACGCGCCGGGCTTGGTAGATTTTTGCAAAATTTAGGTTGACATAAGTCAGAAACATGCTAGATTGACGACAACAAGGAGCAGGACATGACGCAGGTGCTAGACGATCTCATGAACCAAGCCTTTGAAGCCTGCCAAAAGGGCTCCAGCGGCCGCGCTTATCCCCGTTACATTGCTCAGCTCGAGCTTGTGATTCGGGGCATGGCCCAAGGCAAGCCCGTGGATGTCGAGCAGATGCTGCGTGACTTCATCCTTCGCGAAACTGCACTCTAGGAGCTAGCTAGCATGAATATCAAGCCTGTGGATCACGCCGGTGGACACCGCACTGGCACACTGCGCGGAATCACCGTTGCCGAAATCCGAGAAGTGCTGGGCTTTGCTCCCAACTGTGACGATGATCCCAGCAAGGTGGTCAATAGCTGGGGCTTCACCGTGGACGGCCGGCACTGCGGCATCTGGGACTACAAGGGCAGCCAGCGCATTGGCGAGTTCAGCACGTTTGGCCCTGCCGACGTGTTTGAAAAACTGTTTGGTGCACGATATTTTGGTTGACAGCTGACGTGCCTGTGCTACAATCGGGTTATAGAGCAAGGATGGAAAACATGAACGTCAATGTTGCGGATCTGGTGCGTCGTATGGGTGACTTTGCTGCTACCGCTCGCGATGACAAGCTCAGCGTGATTGTCAGCCGCGTTGCCAACCGTGTGGCACATCAAGGCGCAGTGTGCGAGCGCGACCTCACTGCGGGTGAAATGCGCGTGGTGCGCTGCTTCCTTTAAGGCTAACTTCAGGACGTTCAGTTACAGTCAGGAGGTTGTCGCATGGCTCGCAAGCCCCAAGTTCCGCCCCGCCCGCTGTGTGAAACTGAGGGCTGTGAGAAGCATGCTCTAAGATGTAACTGGAAAGCAGATGGCAGTCCGGCATGGCGGCGTTGGTGTTCCGGATGCCACAATCGCAGAACGGCAGCCAAGCATGGCCTGGTAAGAATTTCGCAACTGACAGCCCAGCGCGCCAGCATGACTGAAACTGAATATAAAAACCAATATCATCCCTATCTCAAGCATCGCCGGGATTTTTGCGAAAATCGCGACGGGCGCCTGGGCTATCGCTGTAGGTATAAGATTCGCCACAATGCCCAGTTGCAAGTAGACCACATCAACGGCAACCCCCGAGACAATAATGTTGCCAACCTACAGACCCTGTGTGCCAACTGCCATGTTTTCAAAACTCATGCCAATCAAGACTATCGCACGCCCGGTCGCAAAACCCTGAAGTGCCGGTAACATGCCAGATTTTTTCATATGCAATCGCAGTCAGGTCAGTCGCCGGGTGCGCAGTCTGCAAGCCACCCATCTGGTGAGCTTGCTGGATCCGGCAAGGACAATGTGGAAGCCCTCAGCGATTCCTGCAGAAAACTGGTTGTGGCTGAAGTTTCAGGATCAGGAAAAGCCCCAGGATTTCCAAGCGCCTACTCGGGAGCATGCCCAACACATTCTGGCATGGGGACGACAACTGCCACACGACGCTCGTGTTGTGGTTCATTGCGAGGCTGGGATCAGCCGCAGCACTGCAAGTGCTCTAGCTCTTGAAATTCAAGCTCGCGGCGATCTTGCCGGCGCTCGTGCTTGGATAGATCACGAGCGCCCACATGCATGCCCCAACATGCTGTTGGCAGAGTTTTTTGACCAGCTGTTGGATCTCCAGGGCGAATTTATCGCCCTTTGCGAGGATATTGGTGCAACCAACATCAAGCGCCTTCTATAAAAGTTTTATACCAGCAAATATCGATATTTTTCATAATCAACTCCTTCTCGGCTTTTTCAGCCTGGTACCGAGTAGCAAAAGGGCCCACACAGAATCCTGTATTGGGCTCCATTTCTTGAAAATCACCATTGCGGAAAATTCCGCCGAATATAAACCACGTTTTCATTGTTATACCTTGATATTTAAGCTACTGAAAAACTTGTTCCACACCCGCAGCGACTGGTAGCAAGTGGGTTGTTGACTACAAGTTTGGAACTCCAAGCATCTTTGTGATAATCCACAGTGCTTCCTAGCAGATACATTACACATTCCTGTGGTATTCTCACTTGGTATTCACTATCAAGTGATACTGTTTCATCTCCTTTTTGCACGTCTTGAATTGGTACAATATCAAAAGTATAGCTTAGGCCATTACACCCTTTGCCACCAACACCAATTTCCAAACATTGTGCGTGTTGTTGTTGCAACACATGTTTGATGTAGTCAGCTGCTCGGTCTGTTATAGAAATAATGGGTTTCATCAGCACGCTCCTCTATATTAGTGTTATTTACCAGTCAATATTTGTCAATATTGATCCAGTCTATTCAATCCTGCTTTGGATTAAAGTTATCTTGTTTAGCTAGTTTTCCAAGTAGACAACTTATAACCAGTTTAAATACAAAGTATCATGAAAAATATATATTTAGACTTGGATGGTGTAGTTGCAAACTTTGATGAGTTTGTAGAGAATATAATTGGTCATGCTCCCCCAATAGATAAAAAGTTTACCGAGCAAGATTGGCTGGAAATATTAAAACATCCGCGACTTTTTAGAGATTTAAATGTTTATGAAGGAGCTGGGAATTTTGTTAGAGCCATATCCCAGCTTGCAAATGAATATAACTACGATTTAAAGTTTCTCACAGCAGTTTCGCGTAAAAATGATATGCCGTGGAGCTTTATTGACAAAATCCATTGGGTGGAAAAGCATTTTCCAGGAATACCTGTTTGGTTTGGTCCATACAGTGCCGATAAGCATCTGCACGCAACAGTTGGTGATATTTTAATTGATGATCGTATTACAAATATTATTAGATGGAATCAAGCCGGGGGTGTAGGAATATTACATTCAAGTAGCTTTTCCCAAACACTATGTTGTGTGGAACACCTATTAACTTACCGGTAACAGGTGGTTTTCAATCCAGGAACTTGGACGCATATTGCCCCCAAAATGATTTAACATAGCATGTAAATAACTATTACGATTATGTATTGTTTCTTGTTGCCGAAGCATGTTATTAATTGATATATTATTAATATATGGTTTCCAAAACTCTGGAATATCATTAAGTGATAGTTTTAAATCTACACCATTTAATAAATCATGAGCTTTTAAATTTTCACTGTTGGGATTTATATTGACAGCAGATTTGTCAATATCAGTGTAGCCATATCGTATGTGCATATTTTTATCAAAAAACCCTACTGGTATATCCAAAGCGGGGACTACCGCAGGACCTATTCCAACATGACTATAGCCATCAAAATGCCTAAACTGTTCCTTTGTTGGTGCGTAAATTTTATTGGCAGGATATGGAGAGTGATACCAGTCTTCGGTTCGAAATACTTGACGATTATCATTAATAATAGATAAATGATAATCAAAAAATGGTTTTTTCATAACTCGTATAGCGTCCCAGTTTTGCGCCTTATAAACAACATAATTTCCACCAGGACAGAGGGTTGCATTATTATCAGCAGCGTAACTCATAAACTCAGGATAATGGCTAGTCATTAAAACTGCATAAGGATCGTCATCTTTTACAATTAACCCAAGACCTTGTTGAAATATTACTGCGTTACTATCCAGAAATACATGATCATCATTGCCCAAGGGGAAAATAATACTATCGTTTATTTTTTCAAATTCTTTATTAGCTTCCCGCCATTGATGGATATTGTTACATCTATACCAATGGAAACTAAGTTTATCATTAGGCAATGATTGTCTTAACCAAGATTCCATCTCCGCTTGTTTATGGCAAAAACCGTCAGCCATGTCTAAATAGAAAACAAACTTGCTAACAAAAGAACTAAGTGGCGCTAAACTTGCAAAGGAATATTTGGCTATATCTAGACGACTGAAATGGTCAAGATGTCCCCGGAAATACATAGGAGACCCTGGTCGTTTAACGTCTGTTATTTTACAGTTAATAAAGATTATCATAATATGATTCCAACACTTTTGTAATTGCCAAGTCCACTTGCAAACGCCAATCTATATGTTTTTCCAAAACATCTAATATTATCTGAAACTCTGTGCTAGAGTAGCAATAATGTCCTGCTATTACAAATTTAAGATTATCATCTCCATTAATGAACCATTTTTGCCATTTTTTGCTCTGTAAAACAATATTTTTCCAATCATCAGTTGGGATTCGGTGAGTTTTTGCTAGTTGCATAATGGTTTTAGTTTTAACTACACCTAGTTGAGGTGCAATGTTCAAGGCATGAACACCGGCTATTTTTCGCATTTTGATTTGTTCGTCAGTAAGATAATCAGCATTGTGTTCTTTTAATTTTACGCCAGAGTTGTTTGCAAATGTCGATAGTTGTTTAACTAAGTTAATATCAAAACTACCAATCTGTCTATCCTCCATAGTAAGGCTTCCAGTTTGCGCAACAACAAACCTCATATTAGGATATTGTTTTGCAAATTTTACATCACGTTGATATTTCTGAAGTCCCGCTGCAACGCCAACATTTTCTTCTGTTCCAAACTCAAACTCAATTTCAGGATTAAGTGTCAAACAAAATTGTATTAGCTCATCTGCTACTTCGTATTCACGATCGCATCTACTTGTATCTATATGAACTAACTGGAATCCATTTTCTATATCAGCTGCAATAGTTCTTTTCGTAGCCAATAAAGCATTTTTCAAAGGAAGTCCGCGTTCATTATCTAAAAAATATGGTCCGCAATGGTCTCTACAAAGTTTTATAAATGGGGAGGAAAACTTTTGTATGTGGTTTGCTAGTTCAGCAGTTTTCATCACATAGCCGCTATTAACGTCGACTTGATTCCTGCTAGCAATAACCATAAGAGGTTTTTCTTTGGTAACTGCAAAATTCGCCAGTGTGTCAACAATAAACGAACTCATGGGGCCAAACCCTAGTTTAAAATCCATCAAAATACTCCGCAAACTTCAACTGAGCTAGACAAAATAAAAATTTATCATAAGGGTGAGAATGTAAGGCACTGATATTTAGAAAAATCAAAGGAAGTAGTAAACACACTTTTTGCCAGCTCATGTGATTTTCTTTGCACCAATCATGCAATATATTTTGATAAGACTGCCAATCTTTTACGTGTTCAATTGTAAGCTCTACACTGTGATTATTTTCAAAAAACCCCACGGGGTTGTTTTTCAAATAGTTGAAATTACAAAAGATTCCACAGGACATTTTTGCCAAATCGTAGTAAATGTCACCGTAACTGCTTCCAGCAAAGTCTGTACGCCAATCTATAACTGTAAAACTACAGTTGTCCGGATTAAAAATAATGTTATCCCAATGACAATCACCGTGGATAAATCCCCATTCCACAGTTTCGTATAGAAAGTTCCAATCTATTCTATTAAGGTATTCTTCCATGGGACGAACCATACTGCCATTTATACAAACAGGGTCTTCCCAAGAAGGGTATTTTTGCCGGAATTTTTTAATACGGTCCAATGTTTTTTCATGATAGAACTCTTTACACATGTCTTCCACATTGGGAAACCAACGCTTGTGCCAAACAGTAGATTTAAGCCATTGTAAAAGACTGAACATACGTTCAGATGTTGCATGATGATAAAATGTATTACCTTCTACTAAATCATAAGCTAAAAACTGCCCAGTTGTTTGTACATGCCTAGGCATACAATCGGGGTTTAACTGAAACCGTAGTAGTTTTTTTTCTTGTACTAACAAATTAGTATTGAACTTTATAACTTTTTGATTATCAATATAAAATAATTCATCAGATTTAATAAATGCAAATTCGGGATTGTTGCAGTTTAATTTTTGCCATTTCTCATAGGTCCCAAAATCCAGCCAGTTTGCTACTGTATGGGCTTTTAGCTCCAAATCAGAAAATCCTTCATGGGGATGTTTAGCATTACAGGTGACAAGATTTTGGACATACTGATTATCCTTGCAATACATAACTCCAATAAATGCATCAACAGCCGTATCACTTACTACTTTGTTTTGTATGCTAGTAACTTTTTCCCCGTGTCGAGATACCCAGCAATAGTCCTGGCTAATTTTACTATCCACAGGATGGACTGCTATCCAGTTGTGATCTAAAAAATCTTGATAGTTAAAATCAAACAATGTATCACAGCTAATCCATAAAAAGCCCTGTTGGAGATATTTTGCACAGCAAACTATGCTAGTAGCAGGACCAGTAGATATTTCAGAATAATCTGGTATATCTACGCATGTTATATTTTTGTCAGAATGGACCAAATCTACATAGGCCTTTATTTGATGTCCTAAATGCCCACAAGCAATAATAAAGTCAGTAGTCGATGTATCAAATCTATCAAAAATATGACTTATAAGAGGCTTGTTATTATAGGGTAATAAACCTTTGTTTATATTTTGGCTAAATGGCCCCATTCGGCGACCGTAACCGGCTGCTAAAATAAGTACAGTAAGTTTTTTAGACATTTATGTTGTATGCTCGTGTTCTACACGGCCATGGCCGCGACCTGTGTCATCATGTAATCTCAAAACATCATCTAGTTCAGTTGTACTAGCTTCTATAAATTTTGAGTGCGTTACACTTATCATTCTGTGTATAATACCAGGACCAATACTTATAACGCTACCTAAATCATACCTAATAGACTGGAGGGAATTTAATATTTCTCCTATCTCTTGCGCAGTGTATCCGTTATTTACATATTTGTCACAATCCAAAGGGATTGCGCTTTTTAAAATATAACCTGACCCTTCTAAAATATAATTGGTTTCTGCTTTAAATTTATGAACCTGCAAACTTGTTTTTTGGCCTGGAAATAGTATAATCTCCTTAAAAGCATACTGATGAATGTCATCTCCAGCTTGGAGCCACTTTTCTTGACCCCACGGTTTGTTCACCAGTTTTGTTTCATCAATAGTTTTAAAGCTAAAAAGATTTGACATGATATAACCACCTATAAAAATATGTCTATATTGTTATTTTTTTGAATACCAAGCAACAATCTTCTGAAGTTCTGTATCAAAGTCAGCATTGGCTGTCCAACCTAAACTTCTTAGTTTTGTGTCGTCAATGGCATATCGTACGTCTTGGCCTGGTCGTTGTATTGTTAAATCCAGGTGCTGATCATGTTGATATAATCCCATGTATTGTAATATTTTATAGGCCACTTGTTTGTTTGAAAACTCGCAGTTTCCGCTGATATTAAATATTTCGTTTCTGCAACCATGATAAATAATTTTTAACACTGCGTTTACGGTGTCACTAACATGCAGCCAAGTGCGTATGGGTTTTCCTTGGTCATGTAACAAAGCTTTCTGACCTTGACATAAACGATGAATAACATTGGGAATAAATTTTTCAGTGTATTGTCCTACACCGTAGTTGTTAGTAGGTCTTACAATAACATAAGGAATATTATAGGTGCGCGCCCATGCTAATATCAACATATCTGCACCTGCTTTTGTGGCACTATAAGGATTACTAGGCTTGAGTAAATCTGTTTCATTATGGACCCCTTGTGCAATATCTCCATAAACTTCATCTGTACTAAAGTGTAAAAATACAGGTGGATTGTGCGAAATAGCCCGGATTCTTTCCAGAATATGATGCACACCATTTACATTGCTTCTGACAAATATATCACTACTTGTGATACTATTATCAACGTGAGTTTCTGCGGCTGTGTTGATTATATATTGGCAATCTTTAATATATTCTAAGTCATTTATGTCAGTTTGCTGAAATATAAAGTTAGAATAACTTTTTAATGCAGGCAATAAATCAATATTAGCTGCATATGTAATACTGTCAATACCACGCACATACCATCCCAAGTCCAAGCATGCTCGAGTAACATGATATCCAATAAAGCCCAAACAGCCTGTAATATAAACGGATTTTTTTATCATACTTTTCTTTGCAAGTTTAGATAAGCAGGGCAAGGATCATATAAAAATGTTGACCAGATTCGTTTCATATCACTAACATCAACAGGTTTAAAGATCTTTATGTTGGGTAGAGACTGTAATACAAGTTCATCGTCATGTGCCCAGTGACTTATTCCATCATGAATGTAATCGTGATTTCTACCACTTCCTATTAGTTTGACAGGGATATTCTCATGATTTACATAGTTACGCAACATTTCAAAAGGTCGATAAAGCAAAAAACTACTCATACTGTAGCAAACTGGAATTTTCCCCTGTTCGGCTAATCCGATGCCTGCTCCTACAAGCAGTTGTTCAGCAGCACCTACATTATGAAATCGTGTTTTAAAATTATCACGTATTTTGTCCAATAATCCAAAACCAAGATCAGCTGTAAGCACGACTATTTGTGGGTTTGTTGCCATGGATTCGCATAGCATCTGCATGCATTCTTTTCTCATAGTGATTCATAATCCCCGGTTTTCATAACATAATAGTGACTAAGCAAGCCCTGTGCAAATGGCAAACAAGTAGGCGGGGATATTCTAATATTGATACGGGGTAAAAAAGTTTGCAGTCTCTTGACAAGATAGTCTATGTCTAGATACTCATAAGCACTCATGCCATTTACATTAACATAAACTTGCAAGTTATCAAGATCAGCTGTGTGAATAAATCTTAAACTTTCCCAAATACTTCCCTCTGCTGCCTCGCCATCAGAAATTAGGCACCACACTTGTTTATTGCGATCAGCTAACGCATGTCCTACAGCTATAGGTAAACCGCTGCCTAAACTGCCTGTTGAACACCACAAGTGATTTTCTAAATCTTTTCCTGGATGTATACCGTGCTTGTGCAATAACATAACAGGATCTATACCATAACGCGCTTCAAGTTCACAGTAAAGGGCAAGTCCTGCATGCCCATTGCTTAAAATAAAAACTTCATCATGTGCTTTCTTATTGTAAATCTCATTTATGATTGGCCAGGCTGACAAGCAACTGCTAAGATGACTGAGTTTTTCTTGATACGTTACTTGTAAAATTCTACGAAGCGTAGGATGCATTGTTTTCCCATGATTTTAAAAATTTTGTTATTCCCTCTTTAATGTTATATTTGATTTCAAAATTATAGGCTGAACGAGCATAGTGTGTATCGCATACCCATGTTTGTGATTCAAATATCTTGGCCAAGGAATCATTGCGAGTAATCGCTGCTGTTGTGCCTGCAACCTCTTGAAATATATCTGCAACTTCAAAGTTACTAAGCTGAACACCAGAACCAAAGTTTACAATATCACCTGGTTGCTGCAAGTCGCAAGTAACCATGATATTAATTCCACGAATAAAATCATCTATATAGATCCAATCGTGATATCCTTGATATAATGTCATATGTTGTTGTTTATAACACGCATTTAACAATCTAGGAAATAGTCTGTGAGATTTTTCGCCTAAACCATATATGCTGTAAGGCCTGGCTATACCAATATTCAATGTCCATTGTCTAGCAAACCCCTGTGCAAGTATTGTTGCAGCACCTTTTGTAGCTTGATACATATCCACAGGATTAACTCTGTCAATTTCCTTTGTGGGCCTCTCTACAGGCCCATATTCCGAACTAGATCCTATTTGAATCATTTTGGTGCGAGTATTAGATTTTACATATTTCAAGCATTGATAAGTTAAATTAATGTTGCTATCAAACATCCGATCAGGATCGTAGATTTCTGCAGCACAGTTTAATATAACATCAGGCTCAAAACTTTCGCATTGTTCCTGCGCATTTTGGCCACGTTGGTGTAATAGTATTAAATGATCCTGATAAAAAGATTGTAAATGACGTCCTACAAAGCCAGTGCCACCTGTCAAATAAATTTTCATAATATATTATATCGCAAGCATTTTGTTCAGCCAATATTAAATGTTATTGACCTACAGTCAAACTCATTGTATAATTGGGTATAAAATATCCAGTAGTTAATATCAACATGAATATACATTTGATTAGTTTTGGCGATACTTTGAATTATAGCGGTGCTTTGACTAGAATGCTAGTTACGGCAAGTCAATGGATGCATGAAAATACCCGAGTGTTTTCCAGTATTAACATTTTCCATGAAAAGCACTTGCAGCAAAGCTCTAATTTTTGGTCACTGCATAGTGAGTTTATAAAAAACAACCCCCGGGGGTTTGGCTACTGGTTATGGAAAAGTTGGTTGATAGAAAAAGTAATGCAACGTATTCCAGACAACGATATTGTTTTATACATGGATGCTGGTTGCCAAATAAACGCCCAGGCTATTGATCGTTTCCGGGACTATTGTAAAATTGCCCAGGAACACGACATATGCTGTTTTCATCTTCCAGGTTTTCTAGAACGTCAATGGACCAAAGCAGACACGGCTGCAAGAATTCTCGGTACACAACACCATGATCTCATGCATACTAATCAAATTATTGCAACTACAGCATTTTTCATAAACAACCAAAAAATCAGAAACTTTTTAAGTGAGTGGTACTCGCTGTCGTGCGAAAACAACTATCAGTTTTTAACTGATCAAGTCAGTGTAAATGACAATCACAATGATTTTCAAGCACATAGACATGACCAAAGTATTTTTAGCTTGTT